>OX376372.1:74929511-75087297 GCA_947369275.1 Nemotelus nigrinus
CTCAACTTAAGAAGGATTATGCGTTATACGAAATGCGGATCACAAAGAGCCTTTGTATGCTTAAATGTGTCTTCTCCGGGGTCTGCCTGCTGGAGGCAGCCGCGAAACCTATCTATCTAAATTGGGCCCTGCATATAGTAATCCAATCAGGCAGAAGGATCAATGGTCAATACCATTTATATACGTTTCCTTACATATTGAGAAATGTTACATGTTGAAAATACATGATTGCATCATTAATTACTTCATTACATCAAAGGGCAATAAATTTCAGTAAATTAACTTCCTATCTACATTTCAAGAGAATGGCCAATTTTTTCTCAAATATAACTGATATATTTAATGATAATCTGATCACATTGGATGGGTTCTAAGTAATATAGTGTCTTTTTTTTTTAATAAAAAAACCGATTTTTTTTTTCCTTTCGAAGCTAGATATATTGAATTTTGTGACAAATATGGATATTTCGAGGGCAATCTGCCCTCTTCTTCAGTGTCTATATTTGTCACAAAATTCAATATATCTAGCTTCGAAAGGAAAAATCGGTTTTTTTATTAAAACATATTTTTGAGCTAGGAAAAAATTGGTACACATTAAATACAATTAATATAGTGTCCTTTAAAATAGATCTACAACAAATTCAATTTTCCTTTGTCGAATTTGTTTTCATTATATATTTTTCAATTACTTATTGCCTGTTCCACTTATTAGTATCTAATAAGGACTTAATTACACTCAGCACAGTAAACATACACTGGTAATTTAGAATGGATTATTGAGAAGAGATTTTAGTTTATATGGATGTTTTATTTCACTTCCCTACATACAAATTTAATGTTTAAATGAGAGCGGATCGTTTTCTGCCATGCAAACGAAAGTATAAACAACATATTTATCACCGAAATTATTTCTTTGGAAATGATTGACGTTGTTTGATGAACTTTTAGGGTCACAAAATGTTTACTTCGCTAATTGGCTCCATCAGAACGTAGCAGTTGCACCACCCGAAATTCATTGTGCGCTTTGTGGGCCGCACGATATTTTCTCGAATTATAATTTCATTTCCATGTCTCGGCAAGAACTTCGCGTTCTTCGCAACTTATGTAAGACGGAAATTGGAACCAACCAGCTGATTCACAGAAGCGACTGTATGGCTTGCTCGAAACAGCCGACCAACAAGACGTCGAATACAATGAGCGAACAAGTCATTGGACTTTAATCAATTTCTAATACAAACACTACGCTGGCAAGCAAACCTTTTTCCATTATCAGTGTATAAAAAGTCATAATTGAGGATTGCAAGAATCATTTCCGTGCGATACGCTTGTCGGCCACCAACGACTCAAAACCAAAAAAGTGAGGGGGTGCGGTTTTAATCCGGGCTGTCAGATATAAAGCCCCACTCGCAGTGCCCGTGCATTGACTTTTCGCATAGAAGTCTTCTAATTGAACTGCTGATTGCTGACGTGCAGTAAAGGACACTTTGCGGTGCATCCTGATGACCGTCGGGCGTTTCGCGTCGAGCTTCGCCCAAAATGCCCACACCTCTCTGAGGCCCACACAACCGGGGAAAAACAAATCTGGAAACGATACGTCGCAAGATTTTGTCACATCTCGCGAATATTGTCTCATTTCTCTCCGAAAGTTCTATCATATTTTATAAATAAACACACTCGCTGCGCGTACGATGACCATTTTTACCAACGGAGAAACAACGCAAATTCTTCGATCTCAACAAATCTTCCATTCACTCGAGAAACATTATCTTACCGAATACTTCGTCCCTTATTAATCCAGTCTCCGATTATGGTTTTCCAATGAATTATTTCGATTATTTCCGGACTCAATCTTACAGACAATATTTCGGGGCGTTTGCCTGCCTGCTCAAATATCTTCACAAGCACGGCTCTCAGCTGCACCAATCCTATGCAACTTTCAACGACTGCGGGTATCGGCTGTCCTGCGAAAAACTGACACAAACCCGTTTATTTTACCGAAATTCACGAAATTCGCTGTGATCGATAATTTTCTGTGCAAATTTTTGACAAATTTTCTGTCGAAAGATCAGCCGGCCAGACAAAATGGCGACCCCCGTCTCGCTGTCGTGGATCCGACAACGAACACTAAAAATCACACACGAACATAAAAAAGTGAGTTACCGAAACGCTCTCGCTTTTCCTTGACACCTCGCGACCGAGACGATTCGTACGCAGATTTCCAATATTAACTTGATCGCGTTTTTATCACAAAATTTCTTGTGTTTTCCGATATCCTAGTGGAGGAAATAAAGAACTCTCGGTCGAATTCTGTTTTTTTTTACTGACCAAAGAACCAAAGAACCTGACTGATGGTAATTATGGTCGTCTCTTTTCAATTTCGGCTTTCAAGCCTTTCAATTTTGACAGTTCGACCATTTACCAAGTGTACATTGGGCGATATCGGTAATGCAGATTCGAAGTGCAGAGCTTTAAGAGGATTGAACGCATGCTGGATTTAAAAACCATTTAAAAGTGCTGTATTGGAAATGAGTTATGTGTTGCAATGCGGCATCAACACGAAAGTGAGATTTTGATATAATCTTACAGAAGTAACGTCGGCAGATATCAATATTAGAGAAATTGATATATGACACCACTAGGTAATTTTCGATGCAAGTAAATTCATTCGAATAGTCGCTACTTTTGTTTCTATACCAAATATTTTTGTTGCACCTAGATAGGAAGTACCTAGATAGGAAGAAAATATAAAATTAGGAAACTTCTCTGCTAATTAAAATGTAACATATTTTAAAACATATCGTACAGTAGAACAAAAAATGATTCTAGTTGGTTCATCAAAATCAACACCAAAAAATTCATTAAAAATACCTTTCGGTCGGTTAAATTGAATAACGTGCTATATCTTCGTAGCTTCGTTCAACGTTTAAGCAATCCATTTACATTCCAATATTTAAATCTCAACTCAGTCTGCATTTTTTGTATCCAGAGTAGAATAGGATAGCCTTAGTGCACGCGAAACAACAACAATATCCAGAGTATGAAATCTTTTAAACTATCAAAATTTGCAAACTGTATCTAATGGAATTGTTTTTGTGGAATAATCAAATTTGAAAAATGTTTACTTAGTAGTTTCAAAAGTATACACTGACTCATCTTGCGTCATAGCCTAAAATTGAAATACTTTTTTTGCATTTACTTTTTACTACATTGCTATGGCGCTACATTTACATTTACTTTTTTTTACAAAATACTTGAGAGATAATTAATTTTTATTTACGTTAGTTGCTATAAATTTTAACATCTTCGACTTATATCCACCGATATCATTTCCTCATAAAGGTTATGAATTTGTGAATACGGTTCCCTTCGTGTCTATAAATTAGCATAGACAACGAATATCGTCAGAGAATATTTGATACGCAAGCAGAGAATATTTGATACGGGAAACTGGATCGTTTTGCAGAATAAGCCTCCGAAAGCAGAATCAAATGGAATTGTTTTTGTGGGATGATTAAAATTGATAAATGTTGGTCACATCAGTAAAGTATGCACTATGAGCTGGTGTCTGATGAGAATCAGTGTATACTTTTGAAACCACTTAGTTAAAAATTTTCAATTTTAATCATCCCACAAAACAATGAATTCACCTACAAAAACTGAAAAATAGATAACCGGTGACTAAATACCGATTGACTGTGAGAAAATTCTTTCCAATTCTCCAGCTGGTCTATAAGCAATGAATCAGTATATAGAAATATAAAATTAAGCAAACCTTCATCCGACGAAACTGAAATTCATCCATATGCCAGCCATTTTGACACAGAAGATGCTCATTGGTTGCTAGGTAGATAATCTGATGTTCTAAGTCTGCTAGGCATTCGAAGTTAAATTTCCCAGCAATTTAGTAGAGGAAAACGCATTTGTGACTGAGGCAAACTTAGAACAAATTGACGACTTGGCTGACTGAAGCAAAATCGATCGGCCTGGTTTGATAATTTAGTAGATTCGTCACAGATCATTGAATTCAAATTCTTATGTATCAAAAAATTGATCGACTGATACCATGGAGTGGGTTTAGAAGATTCCTAACATTGCGACCTCCTGGGTATATTGTGCTTCCTCTGCGTTATATTCTATAGGATATCCACGCTGGCGGAGAGAAGAGCAGAGCCAAGGGCTCTAATCTTCGTCTCGCTAGTACTGGACAGTATGTGAGAAGATGTTCTACATATGTTGCTGTTTCTCCACAGTATCTGCAGCAGTTGTCACGTTCCTTGCCTATTCTGGAGGTACTCCTTGCAAGGAAGGTGATCTATCAATGCTCCACATAGAACTTTTATGTCACTTTTGCAGAGAGCTACTTCATTTTCTACCCTTTTGTTATTGAAGCCAAGGTAATTTTTTAGTACCAGTAGCTTTCGATCTTTTTCTTGCTCCATGTTTTGATTTACTTGTCCGTGTCTGCTTTTGTAAAGCCGCAAAATGGATTAGGACCAGTGAAGGGCATTTTGGCTCCTTCTTTGGCCTTGATATCAGCTTCTTTGTTTCCTTGGTGCCTCTTATGACCGGAGATTCATATCAACTCCAGGCTGCTCTGCGCCCCAATTTCATATAAGGCCTCCGTAATCTCCGAGTGTTTGGCTGAATTTATGTGATCGCGATTGATAGCCTTGAGAACCGTTTGTTTATATGTGTGACTGTAAGCATGGCTGATAACTCTGCTTGCTGGTGACCTCTTTTGAGAGAGGGTAATTGGTCCTACGATCCCTCCTCCTACTCCACAATCCATCTTTGAGCTAACCGTAGATCACAATTGCGCCCCTTTGCACGAAAGTGCATCATCGTCCCTTTTGTTCCTCGATCGATATGTGATCTTGAACCTCTTCCCGAAGGCTGCTTTAGTCTTTATTTGATCGCTACATTTCAAAATTTCCATTATGGGCCTAATGTCCTCCATTTCTTATCTAGATGGATTCCTCGATATTTTGCCTCTTCCTGCTGACATACGATAGTGCCCCTAATTTTTAGGGCTCCTATCTCAATTTTTCTTTTGCTGGCGAATGGTACTATGCTTGTGAATGCTATGTATGGTGCTTACTCGAATCGAATTAACATCGAATGCCCACTAAAACTCACCTCCATTCCGATTGCATCCAAAACTCATGCTGAATTGCTGTACAGGCCGATAGATGTTTCATGATCAGCAACATCGGCACTACAACCAGGGTCCGATCCTGGCCTGCTTCAACACACTCTTCCATCAGTCCAGACCGCGAGCCGATGCCATACAATAAGGCACCCCTAAGCTCCGAGCGTCCTTCTCTATTGTTGTCTATCGTAAAATCTGCCGCCAAAGGTTTTTATGACAGGTTCCTTTTCGCTCATATGAGCTGCCCACCACAGTCTACCGAGCGTTATCTTGGTAATTATATCTGCTTTTAAGTAGATAGTGTACAACCCATGGTTGTGACGCCTCTGGAATCACCTATCTTAATATATGGGGTCAACGATTTTTCGTAAGATTTTCCTCTCGAACCTGACCAAGTCAGAGTGCCTTTTGCTGCTTTGATCCAAACGTGAGTACTCGGAAGACCATGGACTTGTACAGCAGGAGCTTTGATGTTCGGGTGGCACTTCGGGATTTTAATTGCCTTAAGCAGCCACCCGCATATTTTTTCTTCAATATTGATATCGGCTGCTGCAACTGCGAGCCAAGGTAGTTGGAGGATAAATACTTCATTTAATCTAAATTCGCGAAGCTTGAGTAGCCTAGTGGGTAGAGCACTGGCTTCTTGCGTGTGGGGTCCCTGGTTCGAATCCAGGTTCGGACGAGGGTCCGCTCACCAAGCTTTGAGTTCACCTAGCTCTGAATAGGTACCTGATTTAAATCAGGGGTAAAGTGAGTCGTGGAACTAAACACTCCACACTCGTATCCACAATGATTAAAAAAAATTGTAATGAAGCTCTTTACCAGCTTCAACCCCTAGACCCGTACAAGGGTTGTCGTGGGATTGCTTTACTTTACTTTTTAATCTAAATTCGCACTGCATTATATTCGACTTGCGATCACGTTTATTCAATTACTACAAGTTCTTAACCACTCTACGTTGAATCTCCAGGGAGCTTGTCCTCAACAGACGCGTTTTTCAAACAAGCTCCCATGCTAAATTTTCCGTATCCGCTCCGTCAGCGCCAGCGGGATTCTCGATCATCTGATTTGCCCACACCAATCAATAAGATCGCGAGCTGAATACATTCGCATTCGCATAATATTCATGGGAAAGGGTATTTGAATGTAAACAATATTTTTTTTACGGGTAGCCCAATAACTTTACCTAGCTCAGAGAGCTTGAGATGTGAAACTCATGTCAGTTGTCTTTGTTTCTATTTGCACAGTTAGTTTACAGCATTGCTTATAGTCTTGCAGATTAAAATGAAAAAAGGTATGCGTATATAAACGGAGGTTTATTTATGTGCTGTTTTGATAATCCAATAAGGATGGAATAGGTTTTCAGCTGCGCATAAAATACATTAAATTTGACTTTCAATTTTATATTTGGAATTTTGACACACAAGCACACATAATCACAACAATTTTTTATTCATTTACCTTATACTGGAATATTATTCGCACATTTCATCGCTTTTTGCCACTTAAATAGCTTTTGTAATTCGATCCGACTGCATCCTTTACGGATCCAAAACCTTTCTCTGCTAGTATTTGGTTCAGCTCGGACTTTATTTTCGCGACTACTGGAGGACCATGCAATGCGAACGCTGTGTACAATTGGAGGAAGGACGCTCCCGCTTCAATTTTTTCAAATGCATCCTGGCCGGTAAAGATTCCGCCGACGCCAATTATCGGAATGGAGCCTTTCGTCAATGCGTACATTTCGGCAATTAGCTGCGTCGACTTGAGCCTCAATGGTGCACCACTCAATCCTCCGCTCTCGCCAGCAAGTTCTTTCGATTTAAGATCATTTCGATCGATTGTCGTATTCGAAATTATCAAGCCGTCTACTTTCGATTTGCGACTCGTCACAACAGATGCGATGTCCTTGATATCATCGTAAGTAAGATCCGGAGCTAGTTTCAAGAGGATTGGCTTACGGTGCTCTGCAGGCATAGATTCTCTAAATTTAAGTAGTCTCGACAACAAGTCCTGCAGTTCTTTTTTATTTTGCAAGCTTCGTAGCCCTGGTGTGTTAGGACTGCTTATATTCACAACCAAGTAATCAGCTATTGGCGAAAACAATTCGACGCCTTGGCGATAATCATCTAGCGCGTCCTCTGACGTCTTGTTTTTACCAAGATTCACACCTAAAACACCTTCAAAATCGCTGTTACGCTTCAATGCTGACAAGTTTTTAAAAACTTCTTGGTGTCCCAGACTGTTAAATCCGTATCTGTGTCATTTTAAAAACTACATTGAAATATTTCTAGAAAAATTCACCTGTGATCATGTTAACCTGTTAATGATTGCTGCATCTAATGGCAGTCTGAATACTCTGGGCCTCTCATTTCCCTGTTGCGGTTGCGGAGTAACGGATCCAACTTCTACAAATCCAAAACCAACCCGGACCAAATTTTCAACTGCTTCACCTTGCTTATCAAATCCCGCTGCAATACCAAGTGGATTCGAAAGTTGATGGCTGAAAAATGTGGTTTTCTATGAAACGTAATCCAAGAGATCAATTCTGAATAACATTTGTAAGGCTTACCAGAGTGCCTGGATCTTCCTGCGATGATGGTGGGAATAGATTATGCTTGCATAGAAATACTGCTAACTCGTGAGCAGTTTCTGCTCGTATTAAGCGGGTAGCTGGCATGAGGAAATTATTGTAAAAGCCTTCATTACCACGATAAATGCCTGCAGCTGTAAAAACACACACAGATGCACTGCCCACAATAGCGATGGATTTTAATTTTTTCTGATGAAAAAGGACAGAAATAAGACTTTATACAGTTTATTTGTTTATGAACAATTTGAAATCATAGAGAATGCTTTGAAGATGGGTTGACCATCTAACTATATTCAGTTTCAGATTACTTATATACTTCCTTTTTACCAATATCGTTATAAAAACATGATTATCAAATCAAATTAATTAGGTACTAAAATTTCGAATCACTAACAGTTCGTCTATAAACTAGTGGATTAGTTACTCTTACTATCTTTAAAGAAATAAAAATACTAAAAAAAAAATAGTTAAATAGCTAAAGAAAGTAAATTAGTTTTATATATTTATAAGGCGGTACACGGGCGCTATGCCTATCTTGTTTGTTATAATTCTCACTTGTAAGAATACGCTTTTTTAAGTGAATAAGATATAGTACTCACGAAGAACTTGGACGAGTTGGCCATTTTTGAGCGCTGAATTTCTTCGCAAGATCCTTGCACGACCAAAATTACTGTATAGTGAGAAATTTTAACACACAATGCCCAGCGAAATAGAATAAATACCTCCAAAATCAGAATTTGACATCAAGCAAACGTGTGTGAGCGAGATGGAAGTTGATGTTTAGAATATTATGCCAAGCTTAAAATAACAAGAAAGCGGAGAAATCAACCACACGGCTATTGTGAGCTAAAGCTCTAATGTAGCGAGCACACGTTGGTTCTTTTACGTAGGCCAGCGCAAGCTCAGATAAACTCAGGCCAGCGCGAGCTAAGGCGGAGGCGTGTGCAAATGCTGCCATCCACACGTTGGCCGAGGTTTGTGAGATCGATTTAGCTAAGATCAGCTTTAAAGAACGAGGAGGCGAATTTTTCGTATTGTGCTGAGTCATCTAAAAACAGCTATTGCGCTGAGTCGTCCACAATGTTGGGTTTTAATTGGCTTAACACGGAAAATTATTCTCGATTCGTTTTTAGCATTTAAACAAATCAACTTCATATTCGGACTGATGTCGGATTGAATAGGTAAATTTGCCGACAGATAGTGCCGACGTTATTGAAAAAATTAAATAAATTTAAACCCGACGCGAGATCAAAATGGCCAAAATGACCGCTTTTCGCGACCAAATAAATAGCAGACACCTCGTGCCGGCAAAAAACTCTCCACTTGCGCTGCAGAGCCACCTACGAGACAAGAGCAACACTGTCTGACACTTTTCCGGCATCATTCCGGCACGAGCTGCGTACTGAATTTTTCAAGTGACAAGAAAAAATTTCAAGTGACGAAATTCCGTCACTCTTTTCACATGCATTTTATTAAAAGGGTGACGAAATTCTGGCACAGATGGATTTAAATACAAAAATTTAAAAAAAAAATTAGCCAAAAATACAAAAAAAAAATGGAGCCGTTATAGCCGTAAAATTTATAATTTTCTTTCTTTTGTGAATTTTTCAAAAAAAAAATAAAATTTCCTCGATTCCTCCATTCTCGCCATTTTCGGACATTATTGGCCCTCAGTTTTCGTATTTTCGCGTTATTACACAACCATTTTTAGACACGTTTTGAGTAGCTGTAGACTATAATCTTTTAGAACTAAAAAACAAGTAGTTTATTCGTATTTTTTCTAGTCAAAAACCGGTGTAAAACGTAAAATTACCCTCTAGACGCCAGTTTGACAATCTTCGAGAGCCCAAGACCCCATCTCAGTTGCAAGTGATGACAAAATAAAAGCAAATCGAGAAGAATTTTTCGTGTTAAATAAGCCTAATATAAGGTAAGTAAAGCCTAATATCATAAGTATCATTCGTATTTGTTATTAGTTTTGCAAGCACTTTGAAAATTAAATCAAATTTCTGAAAATTGGCAGCGTCCAGCACAAATAAGTAAAATTATTACAAAATTCCTAAATATTCACCCAGGATTCTTGGCACAAATGGGAATGAGCGAAAACAAACCGTTAAAAAGTCCATCCACTTCACCCCTCTATCTAATAGCTCAAGTTAGGTTGACTCGTGTAAATCCCGACACTGAAGCTTTCCATAAAAAGCATACTAGATTTTTCGACAGATGTATTATTAATTGTAGTAGACTACGAAAGCAAAAAGAAGTAAAAAATTGAAAAATATAAGCAAATGTCAAAACATTAAATTGATATCAAAGCAGGCAATCAGGTGCAGCCTGGGTACAGCGCAGAAGGCATGGGCACAGACGGACATAAGTAGAGTTCGTGTTCTGCTTTCGCGTTTGGGCCGACAGCTTCAGAAGTTTGTCTGCGGTGCGTAGGATATTTCTCATCTTGCATGTGAATATAAAAAGCAAATAAACTGGTGCTAAGTATCTGACTTAACTTTGTATCTACATATTAGTATCTTTAGAAAAATTGAATACAGGTAATTCGAAATTGAATATCTTAATGTAACGTGAGTTCATTATGTGAAAACATTCCAGCCGTAGTAGTGTTACTCAATTTTCGGAAAAATATGTGTTATAAAAATAGCATTGAATATCGATAAACCCGATTTACGTTCGATTGATGTAAAATGTGAAGGGATAGGGTGTCCCAATCGTAAGACAAAGAATGTCTGTCTTTGTGGCGTAGTTTCAAGTTTATTCATAAATCTGTTGAACACATATAATTTTTTAACGATCCCAAAGCAATAAATCATTTAAAAACAATCATGCTCATCAATCATGAATTGTTTTTAGTTCAATCACAATTTACCTAATGATTTACTCAAGTTTATACGTCCTTGACGGGCGTTAACTTGATACTGTTATTGTTTCTTTACGTGGTTTGTTTAATGTTTACGACTGTCGTGTCTTCGAGACAGTACGCTAGTCGGTAGGCGGGGCGGGATGATAGAAGTACGAGAAAAAACAGCCACTTTGCATTGTATCTCGCAACTGTTCACATCCATAATGGAATGCTTGAGAGAATAGAATATTAATTGATTTTCCCACTCCATTGTATTTCTCAAGTGACTCAGATAAAAACAACAGGCCTTACTCTTCATGAAAGAAAAAAATACATTAATTCATTGAGAAAGTAATTTGATTTTTCATGGCCACACAGAGTTCACTCAGTTAAATGGCTGGTCAGATCAAGTAATTCTTGATGTCAAGCCTATAATTGAGTCAATTTCTTTTGTTGAGGATGCGAGTACTAATTAGAATTTCTCTTGGGAAGTCCGTAGTAAATTAATTGAAACTGAAAGTAAGCAGTGAAGTGATACATGTATATTGAGCGGTAAGAGCGTAAGAAGTTCTAGCAGTACTTTCAATCTCTCGTGCCATATTTAAACACTACCCATATCCATCAATGGAAAAGTACGTTGACTCGTTGAGCGCGTAATATTGTTGCGATTTCTCATTAGTAAATATGTAAGTACTCGTTGATAGAATTTATTATATTTCTTAAATGATAACAATAAGGGGCAACAGCCTAGAACTTTGTACGTTTCTATTATCGTGTAATCTGCTGTTGGCGGCTACTTTTAATGATATAAAAGACAAAATCTGGACCATTCTAGTCTTGTTACGTTAGCTTGTATAGGTCCTAGTAAATAATAGTTTCCGCTCAAGGAAAAAAACGCTGTTGACCTGCTAATATTAAAGACGTGTGCTCAAGTGCCATAATACTAAATTGAACTGACGCAGTTTACTTAACTTGATTTAAACATTTAAATTTTTATTCATCTTCTTACAGAGAAAATAATGCTCTAAGTAACGATCGTGATTGGATGTTGAGCATGCCGTCCCTTCGACAGAAAGTAACGACGTATTTTCGTCAGTTAAGTTTTATTGGAGATTCGAGGGAAGGAACCAGACACTCAGCTGTCCTTAGCCCACGTAAAGTAGAAGATGGCACTTTTATCACTAAATACTTGGAAGGGTGAGTCAATTTTTATCAAAATTATAATAAACTTAAGAATTTTCTATTATCGCTTGTGCTTGATTTTTATGTTTGTTTTTCTGTTATTGCTAAGTTCTGAAGAGCTATTACGGTACAGAACTTATCTGATGAGCCAACAATCGAGGTAGACAATCATACTCCATCAGTCCAGTAACGGGGCACAGCGTAAGAAGTTAATTCCTAACCAGCGTGCCAACTTATTCCATTTTGCCAAAAAACCACTTTGACCTTGAAATTGCGCCCCGATTTACGCAATGCATTATCTGTCAAAGCAACCTGAGAGTGTGTTGGTATTTTTTGTGAGAGTGGGCCGTATGTTAGCAACGAAAAATCTAGCCTGAGTATGTAGTTGTCGAATCTTATCTTCTTATCTTGCACCTCTTTCTGTTCCATGCGATTACTTCTAATTTTCCAGGCTGATCAACAATACAATCTCAGACCAGTTCACTGGAGATTTGGACCGTATACATATACGGAGTCCGCACGCTGGTTAGGAACCCAGTGTGCCAAATTCGGCATTTCGTTGAGAATCCTTTCAGAAAATTGAAGCGAATTCAGAAAAAATTTTCGGATTCTCAAACTTATTCGCTACGATTTCCTTAAGACCGATATATGGAAAACGTTACAAAAACGCTGAAAGTGCTCAAACTTTCCTCTCTTTAATTCTTGAAAAGCTTTTGTACATTGATCAATTTTATTTCAGGATTCATAGCGAATTTTTTGAGAGTTCCTTGTGAATTCTTTGCGAATTCTTTTCGATTTCTTTGCGAATTCGTTAAGAATTATTTGCGAACTCTTTAAGAATTATTTGCGAATTCTGAACGAATTCTTTGCGAGTTCTTTAAGAATTATTTGCGAATTCTGAACGAATTCTTTGCGAGTTCTTTAAGAATTATTTGCGAATTCTGAACGAATTCTTTTCGAATTCTTTGCGAATTCTTTAAGAATTATTTGCGAATTCTTTGCGAAACGTTTGCAATTTTTTTTGTAGAATCTTTTCTAGGTTTTCTTGTATTTCTTGTTCTTTGAGAATACTTTCAATACTTTTTTAATATATACATATAACATATACTCATCAAAAACACATATTATTTTTATTTCTATTGGATATTTATTGTTTATTATAAATACATATATTATTTATTGCTATTAAATAGCATTTTTTTTCAGACTCTTGTTAAGCTGGCCTTTGGTGTTATAGAAAATCTTTTTCAAAAATCATTCCAGCTCGTCTGATCTAATTGACGAAAATTTTCGCACTGCAGCTTCTGAACACAAAAGGGGGAAGTTACTAGATAACAAAAAAACTTAAGTAACATTTCGGACCTTTAAAAATAGACATTATTGTAAAATTTTAAATTTTGATGTTGGTCCCAAACCATCCATGTAAATTGAACAGCAACCTCATCCATCATGATTGCTTGAGAACACTTTTTTGCAAAAAACTGAATGTCTGGGCCAACGATAGTAGCAAAAAAATCTCTCTGGTTAATTTTTAAAATTAAATTAAAAACCACGTACCCTAAACGCTGGAAGCCAAATGCTATGTCCACTACACAACACGAGCTTTCTATTTAATAGGTAGCGTTAATTAAAATGTGATCAGCTTCACCAGGCATTACAAAAAATGCCTTCAGTTTGAGGCAATATTTTGTAAATATTTTGAAAACACTTTGAAAAAAACCACAAACAACACAGTTTAGAAACTTTGTAGGCACGAGTCCATGCACGAATGACAATGACAACGACTAAATGATAAATGACAGCGACAAAAGTACCGTTTTAATACATAATTTACTAAACTAAACGCTGATCGCGATAAGTTCGGAATTTATTATGAATTCTAACTTATTTCTCAACAAACTCTTAACGATTTTCCTATCGTACATTCGTTCGCACTTTGTTCGGAATTCGCTCGAACTCAGTGAAATATTCGCAACGAATTCCGAACGATTTCAAATTTGTTTCTTGCAGAAATTTCTAATTTGTTTCTTCAGAAGAGATTCTTAACAAATATTCATATGTTTCTCATAAAATAATGAACAATCTTACCCCAGTCAATAGTTTTACTTATTTCAAGAGCTTTTTATATTTCTATCACTTTCGGAATAGTTGTAACCAAGTCCGAATTCCGAATTTGGCACGCTGGGTTCTTACGCTGTGTTTAAAGTCAGATCAACAACATAATCTCAGGTTAGATCACTGGAATTTTGGTCCGTATACATATATGGAGTTGGTACGCTGGTTAGGAACTAGAAATGAAGCGTATATACTGGAACAGGTATATAGAACATGTATTTTTTTGGAACAGCCAGTACCTAGTACGAAATTCAAAAATACTAGGTACGAGTATTTTTGTGAACTTTACATCTAAT
Source organism: Nemotelus nigrinus (assembly GCA_947369275.1). NCBI lineage: Eukaryota > Metazoa > Arthropoda > Insecta > Diptera > Stratiomyidae > Nemotelus > Nemotelus nigrinus. Next base: position 74,943,698 of record OX376372.1, read on the forward strand.
CAAGAATTTACCCAATAAATTTCGTCCATTTAATTCATTTCAATTAAAAAGTGACGTAAAGTATCCTAATATTAATATGCACTCGTATTTCATACTTGCAAGTGCTTTTGCAAGTACGAAAATACTCGAAAATACTTGCAAGTATCGAGTATTTTTGTACTTGCAAGTATTTTCGTATCGCGTGTTTTTGTATTGAGTAATTTCGTACTTGCAAGTATCTTCGGACTTGCAAGCACTTTATTCAATTATTCAAAAAGTTTTTAGGGCAAAAGTAGCTGAAATCCACTTGTGTCGTGCCTGGCTAACGCGTCAGTCCGAAGCAGCGATCTACTGGCCGCGGGTTCAAATCCCGCCGTGTCCATGGATGTATTTGTTCGTCTTGTGTTGTTTTAACAGTCGGCGACTGGGCATAATACCAGCGCTCCATTAATTAAGTGTCACATTGAAGTTTTAGTAGCGACTAGGCATAACACTAGCGCTTTAGAAAATAAGAAATAAATGTGGCACTAAAAAGAATAATGGAATAATTGATATCGGCTTCTCCCATATGTGTCTCCCTACCGCCATCGCTAAGCATTCGCTTCGCCCCTGAGCTTTGGTATTATCATAGAAAAAAAAATCGGCCGATAACGGGCCAAGACCTATTGCTGTGATACAAAAATTTAGGTTTTGTAGGGTAGTAAGGGGGTTTTGGCCATAGTTTGGCAAAAACTAGCTTTACGGCGCTTTCGATGATTGAAAGTGGTCGGGGAGTATATTAGTGATATTTTAAGGGCGAAAAAATTTGTGATAGGGGAAATTGGGCAAAAACGCCCACTTATTCCCAAATTTTTTTTTTTGTCTAGCATGAATTCGGGGACCTTTCTGAGCTGTTTCGGGCGAAATTCCCATACAAATCTGGGGAAAAGCGGCCTAGTTTCTAAGAGACGGCAAAATGAAATCCGCCGGAAAAACTAAAAGTAGCACTTAATATGTTGAGATCCTTTTTGATTCGCTAGTTGGCTTCTCCGGCTGTGCTGAAGCCCTCCTCGTAACTCATGTCCAGCTTTACCGAAGAGGTTGGCCCCCTAGTGGGTGCATGTTTAATACTCGTAACATTTTTTTTTAATCATTTCTTAATAAAATTTTTGACAAACTTCATGCTTCAGTGAGGTGAAGTGGAAAACTAACTGTTTTAGATTAGCCAAGAAAAGTTTGGTATCAGAGATCGATCGATGAAAAGTCATATAGATGGCAATAGGATTAGTTGGTCCTATCTTAGTAAATTTTTCGACATTGGTAATTTGATCGAATACAGGAGGTGTGTTGTGCATATATTAAAATGAAAATCAAATTAAATTGATTGAAATTGATTGTTTTCCCTTAAATGGCTCCTAGATTGGAGAAAGGCTTGCCAAATAAGTGACCGACCATTGGAAAGTTACGAACAAGCTGCACGGACTAATGGCTCGGTATCCTTTCACGGTCATCTGCACCATCACCATTTTAGCCTGGGAACTTTGTGTCTGGTGGGTGGAGGAGCAAATGGTGGGTGCAAATCGCATGTACTTGTGTGTATATATGTACATACTTCAAAAAATACTAGCTAGTATTTTTGGAACAGGTATTTGGAACAGGTATTTTTTTGTACTCGTACTAGGAATACCAAGTATGTGAAGATCCAAGTACGACCCAACTCTATTAGGAACTAACTTCTTACGCTGTGCCTAGACTTTCAGAAAGACTCATTCACCTCACCAGCCTCCTCTTGCGTTTCCGCCAGTAGTTTGTCGCTTTCTCTAAAGAAACGATATTTAAAACTCAAACTTAGCTACCCTCCGTTTCCATTTTTTATGCAAAAGTTATCACCTGATAACCTGCAGAATAAAAAAATTACATCTTTCAAAATAACAGTAACTGCAGGCACTGATAAACTGCTTCACAGAGACTTCTGGCCTCCAGGCGTTCTGCTTGAAGAATTAACTTTGAAAACCCGTAAAAATCTTCGCCAAATATCAAAGAGTTGTCTAAAATAAAAAGTGGACTGAAAGTTTACTCTCAGAACAACCGCGGTCTGAATATTACTATAAACAGGAAAAACCACGCCCGGAAAGTTAGCTGATCCCTGCCATAAAAGTCTCGAAACGTAGTATTCTTGCTGCTCTGTTGCTCTTATAAATATAGGGCTATCAATTTTGTGCTTATAAGTAGCGACAACAACGACACGGAGCTCAACCGGCTCTGCGAACAGGATATATGACACCAGCTCGTCTCCTGATATTTTTGATTTTTTTTTATGTTTATGCTTTTATGTTTTTATGACTCGGCCACGTGCAAGAGGTTGACATCTGTCTGGGTCGCTAAGGCATATTAGGCTATATCGACATGTCGGACAGAGGCGTAAGTCGAGCAATTCAGTTCGAGACTAACGAAAGAAGTAATCGTGCAGTTTATTATAATACCAAAATAAATGAGAATAGTTTCATCTCTACCCTAGCAGCTGTTGACATTGATTACTAAACGGAAAGCTGCCTGACTGAAGATGTCTATGATAGCGAGCTTGTTTCTTTAAATAATTATGATTGATTTATGATGACTGATTTAGATAAGACCCTCGTCATTCAATAAGTCCTTAGAGAAAAGTAGAAGAAGCATTTGTTTAGATGGATTGTTTTTTGATTATTCAACAATTCCCTTTAGCTTTATACATCTTCCTAATCGTTTGTCCCCAATTTTTTTAAGCGTCCCAAAAGTAGGATTTCCGAATCCCTTTAAAATAGAAATTTGTTTGGGTGATAACCTCCTTTTTAGACGTAAACTTTGTCCGCCAAGCCATTTCTTCAAATTAGGAAATAAGAAATGCCACGGGGGTCAAATCTGGTTTACGCGGTGGATGTTGTAATAATTGGAACTTTGATTCAATAATTTTGGCCATCGCAACTGTTGTCGTGTTTTGTTTTGTTGAAATAGGTACTTTTCTGTTTCAGCCGAGGACGTTTTTCCTTGATGTCTTCGCTCAGTCGGTCCAGCACCGACGAATAATACTCTCCTGCTATCGTTTTCCCCTTTTCCAAGTAATCGATGTAGATGATTCTACGTGTGTCCCAAAAAACCGTGGCCATAACGTTGCCGGCCCATTTCACCGTTTGCGCCTTCGGAGGCCGTTCGTCTTCGAAAATCCACTGTTTTCACTATTTTTTTGTCTTTGAAGTGTAATGTATCCATGTTTCGTCAACAGCTATGTATCGATGCAGAAACTCCTCACGATTGCAATGGGAAAGCGCCAAAACAGCCTCAGAGTCGACCACATGATTGCGTTTATTCTCGACTGTGAGCAAACGCGGCACCCATCTTGCCAAGATTTTTTTTACACCTAATATTTCGTGCAAAATTGAAGCGTCTGTGCTTTGCAATATGACTGTGGCCTCAACTATTTCGCGCACTTTGATTCGTTGATAACCTAAAACTATATCGTGGATTTTGTCAACCATTTTGGGGGGAAACACTTCCACAGGGCGTCCGGAGCGATGTTCATATTTTATGGGTGTACGGCCACGTTTAAACTCATTCACCCAATTATAAACAGTTGCAAACACAGGAACAGATATGCCGAACTTCATCTAACTCAGCTTTTATTTATTTCGGCGTTAACCCTTTTAAATACAAGGATTTAATTTCCGCTCGAAACTCACTTTTATCCATTTTTATAATTAAATAAAAGATATTACTTCAATCGACAACAATAATGATACTATGAGATAGATACAGCCCCAAATCTAACAGCTAACTAGTTAGGGGTGCTCCTTACTGAATTTTCTAAGGACTTGAACGGCCCTCGTATCTTCCGAAAAGACTCCGGCCGCTCTGCCTGTGTCAAATCAGATGTCGGTGGTGTTCTAATAGGTGTAAATAAGTACATACAGTGGCTCACAGCTTATTTCGTGCAGTAACAATTTTAAAATTTGTTATGCTTCTATTGGAAAACTATATAAAATATTGATAAGATTGAAATGTCAAATTTTAGAAAAATATGTATTCTTTAGATTATAAACTTAAAAACTAGAGAAATTGTAAATTATAATAGTTAAAAAACAAAAATTATGAAAACAATGCTAAATTCAAAGTCACAGCTTATTTCGTGCAGTTAAACTTAAATATTAATTTCCAGGAAAGAAAATGTATATGTACAAAGTTTAGTATTTAGTATGATAGCCCTTTGCTTTTATTACGTCAGTAAGTCTACTTGGTATAGAATCCACAAGTTTTTGGGTGCAAGCTGGTGTTATTTTCATCCACTCCTCCAAAATAACCCTTTTCAGTTGTTCCTTGTTGGAAATAGTATGTTTCCGAATGTTATTGTCTAAAATTGACCATAAATTTTCAATCACATTCAAGTCTGGGCTTTGTGCTGGCGGTGTCATAACGTGAGGGCAGTTCCAAATCAGCCAAGATTGGACAATCCCAGACTTATGCTTGGGATCGTTGTCCTGATAGAAACGAAAAGTGTTCTGTATTTCAAGATTAGAAGCACTCTGAAGCAAATTTTGTTTCAGAATATTGAGATTCATGGTTTTGTTCATGTTCCCTTCAATGAATTCTAAATTTCCAACCCCGGCTGCTGACATACAGGCCCAAACCATCACGCTTCCACCGCCATGCTTAACTGTAGGTTTTAAATTTTCTTTCTACAGCTCCGTATTGGGTTCCCGCCACACATATGTCATACCATCAGAGCCAAAGATGTTGAATTTTGTCTCGTCCGCGAATATGACGCTGTTCCAAAAGTCCGAGTTTTTGTTTACGTGCTCCTTAGCAAAGGCAAGACGAGTCATCTGATTTTTCTTGCTTATGAAAGGCTTTTTTCTTGCTACGCGACCATTCAAATTGTTGGCTCGGAGCACGCGACGAACCGTTTCCGCACTGCATGATTTACCCAGTCCTTGCTGTATCTCCGTGAGAAGTTTTGGAACCGATAACTTGGGGTTCGCCTTGATTTTCCGCACAATTAACCTCTCATCGGACGAGTTGAAAATTTTATTTGGAGCGGTTCTGCCCTTGTCTCGAATCCGATTTTCGTGAATGAAACGTTGAATGATGGATTGCACTGTGCTGGAACTCAACTTAACACTTTGGGCAATTTTCCGCTGTGAAAGACCTTCCTTGAAATGGTTCAACACCAATTCTCGCTGCTCGATTGTTGTGCGTCGGCGCATTTTTCTAAAAAATACTTCTTAACGCTTAAACATACAATATCAGACTAAATATTTACCACAGCTGGTAATGACAGCTACAATCAAAACGCAGGAAAAAAAGTCCCGCTATTCAACGCGGCAAACTCTAACCACAGTGAAGACAAAGCAACTGCACGAAATAAGCTGTGACGCGCGTTTCTGCTCCACAATCGGTTTTTTGTCGTTTTAAGCGTGTCGAAGGTTATTTTCATAATTTTTTTTTCTCAAGTGTTACCAATGAGCATGCTGTTGTAAACCTACGTTAAAAATTACATGATTTTCTTATTAGTTTTTCAGATAACGTGTTCTAAATTTTGAAAACAGCACTGCACGAAATAAGCTGTGACCCACTGTATATCAATAGAATACTCTGCAGCTTGGTGGCTCGTGAGCTTGAAAACTGAGAAACTTAGAAATATAACCTATTCTTCAAGTTAATAATTCAGACAGTTCTTCAATTAAAGCATACATATATACATGTTTTAGAAGCTTGAGTAGCCTAGTGGGTAGAGCACTGGCTTCTGGTGTTCGCGGCCCTTGGCTCGAATCTAGGTTAGGACGAGAGAACGCATACCGAGCTTTGAGTCCGCATAGCTCTCAATGCTTACCTGATTTGAATTCAGGGGTAAAGCGAGACGTAAAAATAATAACTCTACAATCGTATTTCATACTGATTGTAAATTTGTGAATGGCCCTCTCTCTTGAGCCTCAGTTGCGTCTTTTCCATATTTTCTCCTTCTTTTTGAATCGACCTCAAGAAGAGATTTATCCGTCCTTTTACCTTGATTGCATCTGTGTTACGTTGTGTAACTGATCATACAAAATATCGAGATTTGGCATAATTTTGTGGAAAACAGAAAGTCAAAATACAATAGTTGAATCATTCAGCATCCGTCTTATAGCTCCCCTCTTATAGTCGTCCTGTACAATTTTTTGCAACCCCTCGCGCTTCCCACTCATTACAATAGCGCCATCATAGCTCTGGGATATCAACTTGCCTCATTTATCCATAATAATCTCTAGGACATTGAGAATGCACTCAGAAATCACCATCACATCATGAACTGACAAAATCTTTCTACTAGTTTTCCGTTTTCCAACAAATAACGGAGAACAACAACAAGTTGAAGTATATATGAAATGTCGGTAGTTTTATCCGCAATAACCGAAACAAAACTTGCATCAGCAATTTCTTTTCTAATATGTTCCTAACATATGGCATTCACGTAATCTAGCAAATCATTTTGAACATCTTTTGATGTGCCCTTAAAAACCGTTGATTGGATCAGATGATCTTCTAATGATTCATCGAGTTTTGCTGAAAAATGAATTAAGCCTTTGAAAATATCAGAATTCAATGATTTGATTGTCTCATCGTGTCTTTGTAGTGCCAGCTCAAAGGCACCACAAAATATAATACAATCAATTATTCTTGATAATTGGTGCGTTTTTCGCGTCTTAATAAAGAGTTGGTTAGAGTAGGTAGCATTAAAAACAACAATAATCCTGCCTCAGTTGTTCTTGTTTTCAATGCTGCCTACCCTAACTAGCTCTTGATCGAGACGCAAAAAAACGCACCTAACATGTATCGATTTTTCGCCACTTGCTCGTTGTATTTTGTGACACTCAAAGGATAGGCATTGTTGAGATGCTGTCGAATATTAACCTTCTCTAAATCTTAGTATTTCTTAGTAATGTGTTCGATTTCACTTGAAATGTTCATACAAAATTTCACGTGAAATCTGTTTCGGCGAAAATTTAGCTCGAAAATAAGCAGGAGTTGTACTCAGTTTTTAGCATGAAAAGTTGCTTTGAAGTTCCCATCGCTTTAAAAATATAGGTAGCATTGACACATGCTCCAATCATTTCACGCCAATTTAGTATGTGCAGTTCATTCTTTCGAGCTAAAAAGTGACATTTGGCGTTTGAATTTTAAAACTGAGTTGTGCAAATGTCGTTCCAATAAGAAACTCGACCGAAAATTGAAATTCTTGGCATTTTATCCGTCAGAAGTGATAAGTGTCCCCGCTTTTCTCTATTTACAAAATTTTCGCTCGAAAGAATGACCAGATAAAGGAGATATGTAAAAATTTAGCTTCACGATTAACTCAGTACCAGCCTTAAGAGGCAAAACTCTAACGCCACGGTTCGCTTCAGAGCGAAGTATGAAAGATCAGATACGACAAAACTAGCCCAGTTTGAGTCCCCATTTTTCCCAGAAAGCAGGAGAAAAGAGAAACAAAATAGTCGATTTGATTGCCACGGCCGCAAATTCAGTCGTTTTTGTCTCTTTTGAATTCTCATTTGATTTTGCGCGTTTTAGATTTGCTAATTTGTAGTATTTGTATTTTTTGTTTTCTAGTGGTAAGCTCGAATGTGGTATAACTTTGATCAGAATAAACGAAATTAAGTGCTGTGAATAATATAATTATAGACAAAGAACAATTTTCCCTGCCTTTCTAATATACACTTTATAAACTCACTATATTAATAATGCGCAAAAAAAACAAAAGAGTATCTCATGAGAAACACAATATAATAAACATCAATATTGCCCGCTGACCGTAACTAGTAAAACGCACACCTATGACATTCACAAAATGATCATGCATGAATCGCACCAACATGCATCGCTCGTAGAAGCATAGTTGGTGTATGATCGTTCCTATTGCAGCGAAATCATTTGTATAGTAAAATGCTCTTTTCTAAAGCCACTGTAGAACCGAAATAAGCATTATCTAATCGCACGTGCCGTTAGGATTTTAGTGGCATGTAGCGATAGATTTCGATAAACATCTGCTATGAATTTGCATTAAATATTTATGGCCAGAAATGTGTTTTTACATAATGCCTCGTTTACACATATTGCGAACGTTTAGTCGAGGAACTTCTGAAATTACTTTAAAACATTTTACGAGTATTCAAAGTCTTTTCCCTTAAAACTGTTCATTTAAGCGATAGGCCCTTTGTTTGTCTCAGTACGTCATAAAACTCCTATCCGCATTGAGAAGATTTGAAGGTTGTAAAATTTAAGTGCGCAGGTATGCATGTGGTATAGGTAGGTAGCATTTTCTCTGTTCAGAAAATTGTTTACAAATATACGAACAGTGTCCCTCGTACGCATACGTATTCATACATATTGTCCGGTATAATGCAAGTTAAGAAATCAAACGCAAGCTTTGTTAAAAAATATATTATTAGAGCTTAGCCGGTTATTTATTGTTCGAAAAATATTAAAAGGCTGAATTGAAACTAATCATACAATTAACTTAATACTTAATGAAGAATATACTTAATCTTGCCCATGATTGGGTAGGCAAACCAAATCGATTTGTAATTATCAACGGAGCCAGCAGCAGACCTTTTTTTCTCGATACGTAAAACTGACCTTTCGAGTGGCCTCGAGCTAAAAGCATCAAACAGACAGGCGCCGGGGAAAACACCATTCACACTGTAGTGCTTGCCATGACTTGGCATATAGGTGAATGGAGAAAAAGAGGCGAGAATAGACAAGGAGACCATTCACGCTCTCGTATTCGGCAACATTTGCCATATCCCGGCGAGAGTCTAAATGCGCCATAAGAAGAAATGTATACCCGAATGTGCTATCATTTTGGGGTTTCAGATCATAAATTCGTGGGGGGTTCACGTGCTCACGTGCTCTTATGAAGCAACCGTCACTGCTCTGTAGTGACTTTATATCCCTTCTCTTCCCCATAGAATGTGCTCTTGTTCACATATCCTTAGATCCATCCGGAAATTTGGCTGTTGCGTCTATCTACATCTCTTACAACAGTCCTGTTTTAGTTTACGAACACTTTTTTCGGGTGGTGGCTACCGACGAAGCAATTGAAATCCCGAGAAATGCCTGCTGGAAACAACATCTACAGCTCTGCTACTGAATCCTACCTTCGACCTCCCCGAAGATGTGATTTAACAATTTCACATCGGGTGGCTGCCGGGAGCCTTCATGACATTTCAGATCACGAATGTTGCCAACGAAGGAGGGTGAGTTTCCCGCGCCTTAAATCGGGAGCATTAGCCAGACTGAACCTCCAGGCTGGGGGTTGGGCAATGGGCCAATAACCCGTTCCCGTAAAACTTTACTTATTCAGGAGCCTGATACTTCGCCTCGGATACTTGGATCGAAACGACCACGCAAACGAAATATGGACTACTCTATTGGAACCTGGAACGTGCGAACCCTGTACAGACCGGGTCCATCAAAGCCCTCCTGGAACAGGTCACTCACTACAAAATAAACATTCTCGCTGTCCAGGAAACGAAACTGTTTGGTGCTGAGATTATGGGCATGAAATCGTACACAATCTTCAAAAGCGGAAAGTCATCAGGAAGTCATGAATTTAGAATGACCTTCATCGTGGACAAAAAAAAAATGAAACCGCAAACAATCGACTTCAAGCCTGTCAATGAAAGATTGTGTGCGATCCGCATTCGTGCAAAGTTTTTTAACGTTTGGCTCATTAACGTTCACGCCCCTACTGAAGATAAGGATGAGGCTGTGAAAGATAATTTTTATAACCTTCTGGAAAGGCTATATGATTCACTGCCATCAAATGATGTGAAAATCCTGCTGGGCGACTTCAGCGCAAAGGTTGGAAAGGAAGAAACACATCGCGGAACCACCGGCCAATTTAGTCTTCAAGACCTATGCAACGACAATGGACAACGACTTGTCGACTTTGCGACTACCAGAAATCTCATCGTAAGCTCCACGTATTTCCCGCATGGCGACATTCACAAAAGGACATCATCGCCGGACGGCTGCACCTTTAATCAGATTGATCATATTCAGATTCAGAAAAGGTTGGCCTCCAGTATTTTAGATGTGCGAACCTTCCGTGGGGCCAACTGCGACTCCGACCACTACTTAGTCAAGACTCGATATCGATGTCGAATATCACTGTCGTATGAAGCCAAAGTAAGTTCAAGACGCAAGTTCGATGTCGACAAGCTTCGAAACAAGACGATGGAAGCTGAGTATAGATCTGCTTTGGAAATGGAACTAGCTTCCACGCCTAACACCACGTCTATCAACGAAGTTTGGACACCATCAAAAGCGCAGTGAATGCAGCAGCCGAAAAAGTAGTGGGATATACAGCCGGGCAACGCAGAAATGAATGGTTCAACGAGGAATGTCAAGCCCGTTGGACGAAAAGAATACGGCCTACAAAATCCACATTGAATGACCGACTAGAGCCAAGAAAGAAAAATATGACGATCTTCGGAGTGTGGCTAATAGAATAATTAAACGTAAGAAACGAAAGCATTTTGACAGCATGCTGAATAACATGAATGACAACTTTATGGCTAACAACACTCCACAAGCGTACAAAGTAGTGAGGCACTTAAAACAAGGCTTTAAACCACGAACTAGCCAATGTAGGGCTGCCGATGGAAGCATAATAAGTGGCTCAAAACAGGTGAAGGAAAGATGGGCGTCCTATTTCCAGCAATTACTGAACGGAAATATCCCCGCACCCAATGAATCGCCATCACTAATTGGTACATACCTTGACAGTGCCTCATCTCACCCTCCCACACTAGATAAAGTCCGACAGGGCATGGACCGCTTGAAACCCAACAAAGCACCGGGCATCGATGGGATCCCCGCGGAGCTCCTGAAGACAGGGGGGATTTCCGTTTTAAGGGCAATCCATGGATTGGTGACAGGCATATGGCAACAAGAAATGATGCCGGATGAGTGGCGAAAAAGTGTTATATGTCCCATTCACAAGAAAGGAGATAAATTACTATGCGAAAACTACAGGGGCGTATCACTACTTTGTACGTCGTACAAGCTCTTGACAAAGATTTTAGAGTTAAGGATTTCCCAACACGCTGAGAAAATTCTTGGTGAATATCAAGGTGGTTTCAGACGTAGAAGATCGACAACTGACCAAATATTTACGGTCAAACAAATTTTGGAAAAATGCTGGGAATTCAACATCGATGTCCATCAAATATTCGTCGATTTAAAACAAGCGTACGACAGCATCAACCGAACTGCATTATATGACATCATGCTGCAGTTCAGAATCCCAGCAAAGTTGGTACGACTGGTGAAAATGATCATGACCGACTCCACGTCACAAGTCCTGATTTAGAATAATATGACCAACTCGTTTTCGATGAATACAGGGCTAAAACAAGGGGATGCATTAGCTCCGGTACTCTTTAACTTAGCGCTTGAGTATGTCATCAGAAAAATCCCAGTTGACACGAGAGGAACTCTTTTATTTAAGTCGACACAACTAGTAGCTTACGCTGATGACATCAACATTATGTCACGTTCGTTCAACGACGCTAAGGAAGTATTTGTAACTCTAGACGAAACCGCCAAGGAAGTTGGTCTTCAAATTAACGAACAAAAAACAAAAGTTATAAATAATAAGACAAAACATAACGCCAATAAGACAAAACATAACGATAGGGGACTATAAACTTGAAAACGTAGACAACTTCGTATACCTAGGGACGTGTACCTCTCGAAGGATGGGAATGAGCTTGACGAAATCAAACGACGGATTCAATTAGCCAATAAGAAATTTTTTTTCGGTGCTTCCCACTTTGAAATCTCGATGCGTACACAGGAATACGAAGCTTCGCATCTATAAAACAATAATCAGACCTGTGCTATGCTACGAAAGCGAAACCTGGACAATGACCCAGGCGTTTGAGAAAGCCTTGAATACGTTCGAGAGAAGGGTATTGCGAAGGATTCTTGGTCCAATACGGGAAGAAGATGGATGGCAAATCCGATACAAAAACGAGCTGTATACCATATATGACGAGCCGGAAGTCTCTACCGTCATACGACTACAAAAATTACAATGAGCTGGCCACGTCGAACGAATGAGCGACAATCGAATCCCCAAACGGTCTCTCAAGGGGCGAGCGAGCGGCGCCAGGCCAGTCGGTAAGCCACGCAAGCGCTGGGAGGATTTGATAGCTGCTGACAGCAGGTCACTTCTGGGAGCACCGAACTAGAGGACGCATTCCACTTGCTAAATCGTGTAGCGTCTATGACATCGTCGACTTCCTTGATGTACACCTTGACACATTGAAAGGAAGTTCTTTCAGTTTCGATTTTTTTCAATATTAGTACCATGCTGGAACTGTTGTTTCGGCCAGAGTTGTTCATCCTTCATGAGGAAATCCGGACCTCTATACCAACGGCTATTGACATCAAGTTCAATGTTATCTCGCCACTTCGTGGACTTCGTGGGTATGTCCGCAACGTTTTCATTGGATGGGAGCCATCTCCATTGGTTGATGTCAGTGTTTTCTTGAATTTCTCCAACTCGGTATGCGATCCAACTAGGCAGTTTTTTTTCGAGAGTGAAGCCAAGATAGGACGACAGAAAAGTAGCTCCAAAAGTAAATTATATGTATCTTTATGCCAAGTGCGCTTGATGCTGTATTTAAAATCCTGGCACCAATCGTAGCAGCCTGCAGTTCCAGACGTGGAATGGGTATGTATTTATATATATCGACGCGGAATTTTCAATGACTTGATTGACTTAAACTGACTCAGCCACTTCCTCCATTTTTTATAGACATCGTCCGGAATGTGATCGTCCCAGCCTAATCTGAGTCTCCAAGTTTCTTGTTGTATCATCCTAAGTTCGGCAACGAAATGAGCAATCAATCCGAGTGGATCGTAGATTGACATTAATGTTACTAACACTTCTCATTTCGTCAGTTTTCTTTCTCTATGTGCCTTATTCAAACGCAGCGTAAATGCTATGGAGTCGTCATGTATGCACCAAAAAGTTCCAAGTATTTTCTCGATTCCATCGGATTCACACAGATTCTGACAATTCGCATCACTCACTTTTTGGTTAAAATGCTTTCGAAGTTTCGGAGGGTTCGATTTGAAGTTACGGATTTCAAATCCACCTTGCGAGTGTATGAATTCCATTTCGCTTGCTAGCCGTTTCACTCTCTGTTTCACAACCGTCAAACACATCGTCTACATACGGAGGGACTAACAAAAGTTCGGTAAATTTAAATAAAAAAATCGTCAAACGATCATTTTTAGTTCGTTTTTATTATTTGTCATTAGTTTGAATTTTTTCGACATAATCTCCATTAATTTCAATGCATTTTTTCAGTCTGTAGATCCAGCTTTCAAAGCAAGCTTTAAAATCGGGTTTTTGTAGCTTCTGAATTTCCACATTAACTGCATTGATAATCTCGTCATTTGAATTAAAAAGTCTTCCCCTTAAATTTTTTTTAATTTTTGGGAATAACCAAAAGTCGCAAGGTGCTAGATCAGGAGAATATGGAGCTGGACGAATTTCTTCAATCCCAGCGAGCGCGATAAAGTTGTTGGTTTTTTCAGCAGTGTGAGCTGGCGCATTGTCGTGGTGTAAAAAGTAGCGTCGAAGTTCCTTTCTCGGCCTCTGTTCGAGCAAATTTTCGAAAACTTGTGGTAAACATGTTTCAGTGTACCACTTTGCTGTCACTGTTTGACCAGTTTCCAAAGGAATAGCTGCTACAATTTTGGTCCTGGTAAAATAAATGGATATCATCACTTTTGTAGCTGACTTCTGTTGTTTTGCCTTGATGGGTGGGTTGGCTCCTTTTAGGCTCCATACTATGGATTCCTGTTTTGTTTCTGGATCGTGCTTGTAGAACCAAGCTTCGTCAACTGTTACGATTTTATTAAACGTGCTGGACTGCCCGTTTTTAAATTTCGCAAGGAAATATTTGGCAAACTGAACACGTGCCTCCTTTTGAGCGTCATTCAAAATGCGTGGTACCCATCGAGCAGATTTTTTTGTGTATCCGAGGTGATGATTGAGTATTCTTGACACTGCCATGGCATTCAAGCCCAGTTGATCAGCAATTATTTCCTCGGTCAATCTGCCATCTTCGTCTATTTTTAATTTCACACGGGCCACATTTGTATCATCAGTGGCTGATTTCGGACGCCCTTCACGCGGTTCGTCCTCCAAAGAAAAGTGTCCTGTCTTGAATCTTCCAACCCACTTTGAAACAGTTTTTAATGATGGTGCTTTGGCTCCATATACGTTTCGGCATTCTTCAAAAATATGCACTGGCTTTAGCTGACGTCGAAAACCGTACAGAATTACGCATCGAATTTCCTGCTGTGTTGGTGCAGGAATTTGGATAAACCTAGCGTCACCTAATGTTCGTTTTCTCGTATCCATTTTTACAGATCTTCCTGAAATTTTACACAGAATATTATTAAACTATGGCAAATAGCCTACAGTTTTTTAATTTGACGTAACTAGAAAATGAAACACCCGTTTACCGGACTTTTGTTAGACCCCTCGTATGTCTTTTGTGCAATAGTTTTGACTGTGTCAGGAAACTTACTGGTGTATTTTGATGCATTAATCAACAGGAAAACATCCGAAAATAGAATAGAGTTACAGTCAACGCAGCCTACCGCAGACAACGGTGCTCTACACTACAACGCGCCGAAATGCCAAACGCTCGACGACAATTTTCAGATTACAGTTCAACTCAGTTGTTAAAATCGAAATTCAAACGATTTCACTCACTAAATTCACTTTTATTTAACGATGTAATTTGTATAATTCAATCTTATATAGCTACTACAATTTCTCTACTAACGTTCCTATTATAAATATCATTTCTCTGTCTGCTATCGACTTTCAGTAGAATGATTTTTTAAATTTGTTAATGAGTGTGTTTACATTAGACGTTTAGTTCGCGGACTACACAAAATTCGACCTAAATTATTTAGTCCACCTGCTGTAAGCACTCAGTACCCGACCCAAACTGGCAATAGATCAATCCACGATTTCAAGCGACTTAACCTAAAATAGATCGTGGACTATATCGGTGTAAACAAAAGCGACTTGAGAATTTATTTATACGTGTGTTTGAGAGCAAATGAAAAGATTTTTACAGTGCATGTACTGAAATTAAACTAAATTACAATACTAAAATTAAACGAACAAACGAGGAATGAATTCGACCTTACCGAATTCGAGGTCAGGTCAGGTCAGATATAGGTCACTCACTGTAAACACGACCAAATTAAAAGCCCAAATGAATATACTATTCCGTAACGTTGCAAATCTTCCGTTTCCGATTATATTTGCTGCGTTATAATTTGAATGCAGTACAAGTTTCAATTGCAGTTGCAGTTGCCATTGTGCCATGAGTATAAACCCTTGTCGAAGCAAGATGGCTAAGATGAGGATTTTTTTATGGTCTGCGAATCGAAGACTTTGAAGAATTGACAGTGTGGTAAAATAATAATCCAAAACATGCATCTAGTGGAAGATAACCCAACTAACATACTCTCCAGAATTCATCTCTTGGGATGTCTTATAAGACTAATAATCCATTTGAGACTACAGAGCATAGCGTTTGTAAAGAAATTTTAGCCTACTTTCATAACTTTCTCAGTATGAGACTAAAGCTTTGAGAGCTGTCCTCTAATAACAAGATAAATTTATATAGTTTTTATTAGTGCTTGAAGCCGTATAATCTTTTATTACACTTTTTATCAAACTTGAGCTCTCATAAAAGGTTCTTATTAGGTGTTGAGTATTAGGACGCTAATAAAAAAGCACGTATGAGAGTATAAGTGTCACTGTTCTTACAAATATTCTCTTATGAGATAAAAAATTCTCCAAGTCTTACAAAAAGAGTGTTACTAGAGCCTCAGAAAAAATCTAGCACGAATGGCATTAATCGTTTGGACCCTCGGGCTTGTGTATTATTAAATATTTTTTGTGCTGTCTACATGGAAACTTTTAATTGTTTTCGCAGGCAAGTTTAAAACAATATAGCAGGAAAGGTAAATCAACTCCCGTGGAATCATTTTTCAGCCCATTTGTGAACGAAACAAAAGAGTTTTTGACCGATGAACTCACTATCTATGGCCAAAGAGCGAGTTAAAATTCGTTGTTTTAAAATTCTCTCCAGCGCGAGCTTATATTAACGGTAAAGTATACAGCATTTTAATAAAATAGTACTCAGTACATTGGATTGCTCTTAACTAGTGGTCACTAAGTTTAATAGACAACACGGATATCGGAAGTGTACAACAGTTGGAGAGTTCGTTGAATTTTTTCTTCAGCGTACAAATACAAAATGAGAAACCACTTTGTCAAAATAGAATTTTCAATGTAGATTAAAAATTTTAATGTTAATAAAAAGGTGTTCAATTTTAATCATCCCGCAAAAACAATTCCAAAGAAACAATGTTTAGGTCATTTCCAATGACAAACAAATATATCAATTGCAGGGCCACCCATTTTCCAGTATTGTTTCTACTATTTTCACGTCCGCCCAACTGTCGGCTGGTTAAGTATGCATTTTGGTGAATCTGCTGAATCAGTTCACTTTTAAAATAGGTTTCGTTATTTTTAGAATGAAAGTTGGCACATCTATCTCATTAAGAGGTTGATTCGTTTTGTTATATAATCTTCCATCATTGGAGTAAACGAATCTAGAGATTCCACACAAGGTGCGCAGAGCGCATTAAATAATAAGCGTATGGCAGATCTGTAATTTGTCTCGAATTTTAAGTTTATTCTAGATGCTTCTGTAGTGTAGTGGGCAGAGCACATGTTTCTTCTGTGGAGAGTCTCTGATTCGCTTCCAGGTTCGGATGTGGGACCGCACACCTAGCTTTGGATAGGTACATGAGTTAGTGAGTTGTGGGACTAATCACTCTATTCTCGTATTCACATTGATTGTAAATTTGTGAATGAAGTTCTCTGCCATAGACCCGCCATGGGTTGTCGAGAAATTGCTTTATTTTAACTTTATTCTGCTGATCATTGTAATAATATTTCTTTATGTATTAAAATGTCAAAGGTACAGAAAAAAGAATACAAACTTTTTTAGTCACAAGCTCGTGAGCGATTAAGTTTCGAATATGCTCTTCGTTGAATCAAAATGTTACTTCATATTGTTTTTGAAAGTTCAACTATTGTCTTCTGCACATTATTTCCTCGTGCAGAAAAAAGGTAGACTTTATTGTTTTCTTATGCATTCAACAAGTACAAACCAGCTCAACTAGCAAGACTCCATTATCATACTAATACCAACAAATTTCTTTTTTTAATTAGGCGAATGGACAGCACCTTCACGCCCGGTCCAGATATTCAGCATGGCAAAGAACCTAACGAACTACCAGACATGGAAATTTCTTCATATCCCTCAGGTATGCATACGGTTACAGCTGCATCAACGGGTCCCGATGATGGTTTGACCTCCGTACGTCGCTCAAAGCTTCACTTAAGCGCCGGCTCAGATATTGATTTCATCGATACGAACAATGAGCAGGAGCCGGAAGTGCGAACAAGCACAACTACACAACCAAAAGGCAAGCTCAGCAGCACAAGGTATAAATCTGACCAAAATGCCAATAAAACATCGTCGTCGCGACAGAGGAAAAATTCTAGGCCGGGAGATAATTCTGTGGAAAAATCAGAAAAGAATGATAAGCAGACAACAGTTAACGTTATAGTGAGTCTTGTGAGCAATAAACCATCTCCTACAAGTGAACCGGATAAATCAAAGACATCAGAGCCTGGAATGGATGATGGATCATCGGAATTGTTGGAAACGATTCAGGTGAATGACAACTTTGGATTAGATGGCACGTTGCAAAATGCGACTCAAATGCAAGAACATCTGACCGGTATGGGTTTAAACCAAAATAATAGTGGGACTGAAGCTAGTGTGCCGATGACACCTTACGCGGTAGAACCAATCGCTGGGGTGGAAAACTGGAAAATCGAATCGGAGCATGCATGTGGCGTTTCGGTGTCGTTATACGAAAATAATTTTCTCACAAAAGAGCAAATGGGCAATCCAATTGCTGATTGCTATGGATTGGTGGTCCGAGGAAATTCGTGTGCCATGGCTTTGGCCGATGGAGTGAACTGGGGCGAAGGTGCTCGACTGGCAGCTCGCTCAGCCATTCAAGGCTCTCTGGAATATTTGAACACTGCAATATTCGGAACAGCACAAGGCACGGCAGCAACTTCTACTCGTGATGTGTTCGTGAGTCTGTTGCGGAGTCTTTGGGAAGGTCACGCATGTATATTGGAGACTGGTGGCGCACTGAGTACATTAACAGTGGCAGTGGTTTTACCGTTGGCAGAAGAAAATGTTGGGAAATATGTTGTATGCTGCTGTAATGTTGGAGATTCATTGGGGTATGTGTACTCAAAGAAACATGGCGTAAGAGAATTCACACAAGGTATTTTTTTAACATGACAGTAAAAATGATTAATATTTAAACATATGTTTTTAGGGTCGCATGATCTGTCTTCGATGCGCGATATGAGGGACGCTCTCGGTGCTATTGGCC
The DNA here is from genome assembly GCA_947369275.1 of Nemotelus nigrinus. Classification (NCBI taxonomy): domain Eukaryota; kingdom Metazoa; phylum Arthropoda; class Insecta; order Diptera; family Stratiomyidae; genus Nemotelus; species Nemotelus nigrinus. Next base: position 74,962,265 of record OX376372.1, read on the forward strand.
CTGTTGACGGAAATAAACCAGAACTAAGTAATTTGACGCTGTCCATGACTTTCGTAGAAACGGGCGACATTGTATTTCTAACCTCAGATGGGATAAGCGACAATTTTGATCCAGTCGTGGGTAAATTCGCAGAAGCTTACTCTGCTGATAAAAGGCTCGCTGAATCGCAATTAGCTCCTAAGAGACAAAACAAGAGCACATCGGCTATACCTGCTCGGGCAACGGTAAAAGATGAAAAGCGGTATTCAGCTTACCAGTCTGTGAACCACAATAACAGCAGCAACTCATCAATTCCCCAACGACCACCTCGAGCCAAAAAGTCGGGATCGAGTCTGCAAACACAGAGGTCGGTTAATGAAAAGGAAACCGCTTCAGTGTCTACCGTTCGCCCAAAATACTTAAGATCTCATACAGTAATAGAACCCCGATCCTCTCATAAGACTATCGTTAAGTTCCCACGATCGGCAGCTGGCCTGCCGATTGTTACCGCATTTCAAAGGCACGCACTTACTTTGCTCCGCTTAGAGGATTTGCTCAGCTATGGGATAAATGGAACGCTTCGGCCATGCTCATCAGCTCGGAAACTATGTCAACTGTTAGTTGATTTTGTGAAAATGATAACATCAGCAAGGCGTAAAATGCTCGAGCAGCGTGAATTGTTTTATAAGATTGTTACTGATCCAGCGACAGGTATACGTCGCGAAGTAGAATTGACTAGAGTGCAGCACCGTTCCGCACGAAAAAGAATTGTTGAAAGCACATTATTTTCATCACTGCCTGGGAAACTAGATCATGCTACTGTAGTTGCATTTACTGTTGGCTCTGGTCTTCAGATGACGGAATTCAACGAAACTGATTTTTAGGTTTCAGTTTCTGCATGCTTAAGGAATAATAAGGAATTCACTATGAATGATCAGTTTTACCCCCTTTTTAAGTTTGTGATAAGTTGTATTACTTTTGATTATACATACTGATATATACTTGATATGTAGATTATTTTGGTATTTTAATAAAAATTTTGAATGTATGTCGGTGGTTTTTATAAATATATATTGATTTATTTCAACCAAACAAAGCATACACAAATAAAAAAAAACAATCATTAGTAATTTAAGTATATGGATATATTTACACAATTACACATCCAAACCACTTGTCTCCACAACATTATACACATGCATCAACATTTTTTAATCCAGTAGGCTTAGGACAAAATAAAAACATGAAGTGTTAGAAATGTTTTTAATTAGAATAAAGAATTGTCGAGAGTGAGTCGTATAAAATTTTAACCAAAAATACTGTACATGATTAAAACGGACAGCAAAAATTTGAGCAACATAATAATTTCTGGGAGACAATTGGATTAGGGCGTTTACAACGTGACCACCTTGGTCAGAGCTGCCTTAAACCCAGGTCTGAAAATGTTTGGGAAATAGTATTTTCCGAGGCTGTTGAATATTTTGCACCATCGGTCAATAGGCTCATGGTGTCGGTGTCCAATACGTAAACGTGTGTGCCTCGTCCGCCTTACTGTTATTTCAAGGTTATCATATTGGAAAGGAACACATAATTGATCAAGCGCCTAATAACATCAAAAGTAAAACAAAAGCATATGCCCATCCTCCGCGAAGATAGACTAGAAAAACTAACACAAATACTTATGCTACGAAACTTTAATGATACTATTGGTTTTGCGTTTGATTTACCTATGTATATCTTTAGTGTTTCAATGCTCAACCATATTTCGCGAAGAAATCGCGTTTTGAAAAAAGCCAAACATGATTACTTGTGTAAAGTGATATCTAATAGCCTCAACGAGGCTCTATTTAGTAAAAAATTATTTAGGTGGTAAGCAAAATTTAAATTCATGGTTTTGCGGGAATCTCGTATGAATTGGCATTTACTGATGTTAATATCAAGTTTATTTTGTTTGCACCACAGGTCAAGAGATAATACTTCAGATCGAAGGAAAATTGAGTGATTTCGACCTAAGTGTGAGAGACATTTTCAAATCATCTGCATCATGAGGAATATCTGATAAAACTTCAGAAATATACGATATGAATCAATTTCCCCCCCTATTACCACCTATTAGCCTTCTCGTGGGAAAATTTCCCGGCTGGGGTGTATTTGAGTTTTATCGAGAATTTGGTAAAACTCGGTTTGATGCTCCCCAGCCGGGAAATTTTCCCGCCAGAGGACGAATAAGTAGTAGCAAAAGTGAAAAATTAAAGAAAAGCACAAAAATTCACAAAAAAATACACGAGAACACAAAGCGATACAAAAAATATAGCCAAATACAAAAACACAAACATACTAGCCACACATCTAACGGCTATGGGCCGAAAAATCTCGAAAATGCAGACGTTCTCAGTTCCGAGTTCCGAATAGCATAGTATTCAAAAATTCTGGCGGTTATACACAGTTGAAATATGCCGCATGGAAAAATCATATCCATGAACAGAAGTTGAATTGGCTTCGATTTATTCCATCCCTCGATCTGTGTTTTTTAATACCAATCTCAGCCCGATCAGAAAAAAACTCCTGTTATTGACTAATCTATATCAATCCGTTATGGCTTGACTACTCAATTTAATCAATCTGGATCTACTTTTAAATCACATTGTATATGCAGCAGCTTTGACTCTGTTTGATTCTACTACCTCACTGGTTTGATTGAATTGGAAACCACTCTTAACATCAAATACGACTGTCACTTCCCACGCTTCCCACATTCCCTAGTTTTTGACAGCGTTGACAGCAATCAAAAGAAAACCTGGTGTGACAGATTGATTTTCCGCGTCGTGTTTCATTAATTTTAGAGTATTCTAACACAATAAACCTCTAACTAGAGTTATCAGTAGTAGGACAAAATATCATCAAAGCTGAATAAGAAAAAAATGTCATTATTTAGAAAACCAAAAAAGACAATACAGCGTCGTGTCTTTACTGCAAACGAAGATGAAAGCGGGTCGGATCAAAGTGTTTCAATGGACGATAGACAGGATGATGTAGTGATGCGAGACACAAAAACTGAGAAAAAGGATCGCGACAAGAAAAAAGATAAGAAAAACAAACAAGATGATGCAAAATCGAAGTCATCGCTGCTTAGTTTTGCGGATGATGGTAAGAAGCTGAATGAGTAATTTCGAAGCGGAGGCTAATTTTCTTGGTGTATGGATGATAACATTTGATCGGAGATTTAATTATTTTTCAGTGCCACATCAAATTCAACGTCACTTAGTATGTGGGTTCGTTGTGCATCAAAACTATTGTAATTGAGCTTAGCTTATAAATGTGGCAAATGCGGATGTTCATAATATGCTATGCTACGGTATCTGCATACGGAAATTAATCAAATTTTATCTATGCAGCCCGTTTTTCATTTGCTAATATTCCTTTTCTATTCTTCCCTTTGTAACTAACTCAATTGCAAACAATCCAATCCGCCAGCCTATACTTTGCATATTTAACCTGAATCGTACATGACCAAACCAGATTTCAAAGTAAAATTTGCTACTTCAAAGAGCTAATTAATGAAATAAATTGCTTCTTCTAAATAAATAAATGCATGGAAATATTCTTTTCTTGTCTTCAATTATTTACTTACACCTCCAACTGTGAATTATTGATTACGGGATAGGTAATATACCTATTATTCCGTGCACAAATAGTTTTTGCAAAAATTAAGTTAGCGAAATGAATTTTGTACGTGTTTTAAATGTGAATCGGATAATGCTTTGGCACTTTTTAACCCCATACGTGTGCTAGGTGCTTAAAAAGAGATCGGGAAAATTTGAAAATTTTTAAATTGCGATAACTTTTGCCAGCTATCAAATCATGAAACTTTCAGGACATATTGGTATTATTATGTTGTAAATTTGTGTTGCTTTCAATGAGCATGTTGGCAACCCTGTAGCTAGGGCAGGAGCTGAAAGTGAAAACCTTAAAATCATCGACTCTCCTGAAAAATTATTTTTTTTTTTGAAAAAAAACCACTCATATATAAATCTTATGCTTTGTCTACATAGCCAAAGTAAAACATTTGAAATTTCAGAACGGGGCAGAACGGTAACCCTTCCCCAATTTACCTATATTTTTAGCATCAAAAACTTCTGTTCACGGGAACTCACAATCCGATAATCAGATACAATTGAAATTTACAGAATGCATTGGTATTAAGTAAAACCAGGTCTAATAGAAGTGATTTTGAAATGCAAGCAATTCTGTGCCAGTGGTGCCATCTAAGAAAAATGACTGCTTTTATCCCTATAAATTCTGATTCAGTCATTCGATTTTGACGAAATTCACACAGTAGAAATTTACACTGCAAACCACGTTTGGTAGAAATTTGGTTGAAAAATTCTGAATTTTGAAAATTCGCTGAGGAAAATAAAGCTCTTTCCCTATAGCTCCCAGTAGTCTTGGAATCATAAAGAAATTCAAATGAAAAATTAGACTTATTGTAGGCAATACTCAGTAGAAATCTAGGTAGAAAAACAATGATGCCAAAAAAAAAAAAATACAAAAGCAACCATAGCCTATGGTTGTTTTTGTATTTTTTTTGGCATTTCTTTAGTAAGCGATTTTATCATAGAATTTTCAAATCGTAGTGCTCTTGTAGTGAAAATACACACCAAATACTAAGGTCTAGAAAATTTGAAAACTTTGGCGGGTGGTAACCCTAAATTTCTTTGTATCCCTATAACTTCCAATGCAGTGATCGGATCAATACGAAATTCGCAGAGCAGGTTGACTTCAATGTGAGGTAGATGTGACATTGGTGCTAGCAAAGGGCTACCAGCACGAGGCGTTTTTGTTATTTTCGTACCAATAAATGCTTGCGTTAAGTATTCACATCGCGAACATTTGCAATGAAAATAAGTAAATAGTGCTTAAATTTTCTAAGGTCTGGACATTTTTCGGATGGCAACCCCAAACACCTTTCTATGGCTGTAACTTTTGACGAAGTCATCGAAATTAAAATAAGCTTAGGGTCTATAGTTACTTAGGGTGTATTAGTCTTAAGTAGGAAAAGTAGCTAGTGGTAGAATACACACTCAAAATCTGCACAAATCCTCTACTGTTCTTCGAACATTAGTGTTTCTAGCGGTTCTGATGTACTAGGTTTTTTTTTCGCTATATGCTTCACTTTTTACAATAAACCGGGGGTTGGCCTTTGTCCTATCGGCACTTAGCGATTGGGTTCGACTTGTTATTGATTTTGTATACTTTTTTATTGACAATTACATTACAACCATGGTCACTAGCGGGACTCGAACCCATAGGCCGTAGCACTCGCTTTTTGGCCTGACTCCTTAGCGAGCAGAGCTACTGCCCCCCCATGTTACGACTTCACTGTATTCTCGTTCTCTACGTGCTATCTGCATATATCCTGTTGCTTCAGGTTTCGAATTATATATCCAAGCACTCCTTGTGTCTTGGATATTACCGCAAATGTCTTTTGAATAAAGACTTTAATATTTTTAATTAAGACTATTGTTTTGGGGACGAGTAGGTGATGAAATATTTGGTTAATAATTCAACTATTGGTATGCTTGATTATTTGTTTGATTCTTATTGATACGCTATAGATGAGCAGTTGTCCATTGCTGGTTTTACTTGTTTTCGAGGAAAACAAGAATTAGAACGGCTTCGCACGAAAATTCTTATTTCTCTATATAGAGTGGCTTAGAGCTTATTTGATGCAGTGCATTGTTTGAACAATAGTCATCTATAGCTTGAAAACTAAGTAGGTTCTTTACAAAATATGAATATAGGTTTAGAGACGCCAATGTAACGAATCTCATGCACACATGAATTCACGAAAACATACCACTTTTCTTCAGCGCAAGAAAGGCTCAGAATTGACTCAGAAAAATTTGCTTCCACCTTATTTGTAGCTAAGTTATAATAATGAAAGATCCGTTCGAAAAGATGCTGAATTCGTTAATTTCGAGTAACATATTATCGAGTGATTTTACTTTAGAATAAAGTAAGACAAAAAAGTAGAAGATACATTGTCAGGAAAATCAAATCGAACCTGAAGCTGTCGGCTCCAAAACTTGCTGCTGAAATTTAGCATGAATTAGGGAAGTTTTGCAGTGCTGCAATCATCTGCCGAGTCTTTTGCAAAAATTTATTTACCTTTAATCTTTTGGCACCGGTGGGTATTTTATTGATATTTTAGGAATCCTCATAATTCTACGAACAAACGATTTTAGTCTACAAAGAGTACAGTAAAGTTTGCGCGGTCGACTAGCAGATGTGAACCGACAAATTACTGACGAAATATCTACGTGAAGAAGTTGTGGTAGACTTTTGGTTGCAGTACTAGCAAAGTTTTGCCCTTGGATACAGTTCGGTCGTAGAACAAGCATTCAAAATCTACACACTTCGTCTACTTTTATTCGAAAATCACGTTTTCTTGCGGTTTCTATGCACTAGAGTTGTTTCACCTTTTGAATCATGCTAATCAATTCAGGGGTTCAAAAACTAAGTTGAACCGGTTTTCGAGTTTTTGTATGAATAACTGTTGATATGTATAAGGCTGAAAGCCGTGATTGATGCTGAATTATAAACGATTGTAGTTTTAACTGTTTGCGATAATTTCCATGAAATCGTGAAACAGCATAAATACCGCTTATGTACCGCTTTACCGATCTAGTATTAGCATAGAACAGCGTAACTCACCGGTGGTATCGATGATACCATGGTATCAATACCAGCATTGCATCAGTAGTATAAATGTGTGAATTTCATGACCTTTCCTGGATTCTTAGCAAATGCAGATATATCGTTTTCTCGCACCCAATTTGCGTTATTATCCGAAGAGTTTAGTCGTTTCATCCTGATTACCCCTTAATTTCTAAGCCATGTCAATCACTTTTTTAGTTGAATGTTTTGGTTTTGTTGTTTTTTCGCTGTCGTAAACTTTAAGGATTACGTTAAAAATTTGTTCATTCTGATTTAATTAATATGGGCTTTGTGCTAATATTCTTATGTTGGAATAAATAATGCTTCGTCTGGTTAATATTTTAATAGAATTACTTAATGCTTAATTTAAACTATATTATGATATATTATGATTATATTTTAGATATATGTTTTTTCACAAAGAAAAATGTATTCTAAATGTGTTTTTAATAATATAAATTACAATATACAACCGAACCTATCTTATCCAATACAATTTTTACAAACAAATCTATATAAATATTCATATTATTAAATATTCATATTATTCTTGATGCTTACAAGTGTATTCTTAAATAAATATTCATTTTATAGTTCATCTGTGTGCACCATTACTGAAACGTATCACCTTCGAAGTTGTTGTATTTGATACGAACAAGCAAGTGCCGAACCTGTTTTGATACAATTCGGAAGTGCACACAATTCGTAAGGCTCGAAAAGTGGGTGTGATTTATTTTACATATTTTTTGAACAGATGCCAAAAAACCTTCCTAAGGCTTCCAGCGAATGATGCAATATTATGTGCGATTTTTAATCACTAAAAAACATCACTCGTTGACCACGGTAATCCGATCTGCTGCCGCTTTTGCATTACTTAGACTCGGCCGTGCTAACATCTAGCCGGTACTCCAACGACTAGTTTCGTTATATCAGGAAAAGTTTATAATGCCTTCTTCATTTTTCAGACGCCAAACCGTCTCTACATATGCCGAAAAATGTACCCAAGCGTCTTTAAATTACAACATCGTAGGGTCGATGGCAGAGAAGAGCGTTTTTCGTTTTCTCCTAAAGTGGAGGCACTTGACGATATAGTGCAATGCATCATCAGTTTCCTTAGTGCAGTATTTGTAGTATTTCGTTCTGACTTTCTCAATTCGTGAGACTATTTCCTAAAGTAGTCGTGATCTGATACAGATTGATTCAGGGAGAAATTTATTTCACTGCGGTCACGACTAAACCAAGGTTCTAAACCAACTAACCAAGATCTCCCTATGCTCGTTTGCCAGCAAGTCCACTGTGATTCTCTCTGCTATGATCAACACAGTGTTTCTCGACACCGCACGGTAGCTGCTTGTGATTCATAGCGCTACTCTGATCGATACTTTTAAAATTTTAAGGTGGTGGTCCATATCTCCGTTTTTAGCTATGTTTACGCACACTAAAACAGCGGGCGTTGGCCATCAGTTTGCTTAGCGAGATTATATAAACAGATTACAGTGCCTTTTGCTCTATTATATGCATTTCCTAAGTCAGTTTCGAGTCAAGAGCACCTCTGAAATACTTAGCTGACTTTCTGATCTCAAGTACTTCGGAACCAACCGTGATGACAATACTCTTCTTTTCGTCAGTATGACATATCAGTTTTTGCTGCTACGTCATTAGCAAAACCTACCAAGATCATATCTTTCGGTATCTCAAGGTGCAGGAGATCGTGATAAGCAGCATTCCACAGGTCTGCCCCGAGAATGGACCCTTGTATTATTTCGACAGTATTATATTTTTGGACAGTTCCCTGGTTCGTCTCGTATATCAACTGCCCATTTTTTCGTGGCTCCAAAAGACCTTCAAGCAGACTGAGGCGTCGCTATATCAACCATACAAAGTGATCTGTAAGTTGATAATGTGTTAAGCCGGATGCTTACATGTCCGGAAACATTTAAGAAATATTTCCGAAACATGTCAGAAATATTTATGAAATATTTCCGACATGTTCGAGCGCAGTCTCAGTTCGCAACGTCTGCACAAGTCCAGGAAGTTCATTCATAATTAGCCTGAATTTGGAAGCAACATCAGAGCTGCCGCGCCAGTCCGATCATCATACAAACTACATACTATTTTTAGCATAGCTATCACAGCCTTGAATAGCTATAATTACCATGCACGGTCCCACAAAATGTAACTTTTAAGAAAAAATTACATTTTTCACGAAACTTGCATGGAATGCGGCAGTGCTACACGACATAGCTTTTCTGCCCTTTGATGCCCGAGACATTCTGATAGCCTTGCGAAAATTCACGGATACAATCCCGGGCACATTTCCGACACATCGGAATATCCTCTGTGCATATGTCCATCCACAGTAGACCGAACAGCTGTTGAAACTCGGAGATAAAAGGGTGTGACGTCAGGTTGGCATTGTGCTGCCGTTATGAAGGCACATTTTATGAGGCATGAATTTTTTTGTGAAAACGTACTTTGTAAGGGGCCGAGAATAGTATAATAACTAGGTATGCCTGTGATACCTATGTAAAAATGGGATGTAGCTGCATAGATGATCGCATTGACGCATTTTACTTATTAATTTCGACGAGGTATGCAGTTTCAAAAGCGGCAGTTCTGATATCACCCCAGTTCAATGCTAATCATGAATGAGCTTTCCAGATTTAGTGTAGCTAGGACGGACTGAGACTGCACACGAATGTGTTGGAAATATTTCAGAAATATCTCCGGCATGTCTGGCTCCGAGTTTAGAGACGCCTTTCTCCATTGGGATCAGTGTGAGTCTCGCCGCCTTCCAGTATGATGAAAATACACCCGTTAACAAACAAGCATTATACATTCGTAGCAGCGTTGACGGGTGATTCTCCACCACCGTTTTTAACATTGTTGCGACCAGGAGCCGTTCGGTTTTTCGTTTTGCCCACATCAGCTCTAAAGCTCTTCCCGAGTGGACAAAGGAATATTTTCCTGATGGACAACGAGAGCGTTTCCGGTAAAACTCGACTACGTGTTCCCCATCGCCGTTAGACAATTTCACCAACAGATGTTTGGCGGGTATTTTTATGTTTATGTTTTTGTGATTTTGTGTTTGTTTTTTGGGGATGTTTTTTTGTTTGTTTATCTTCAGTGTGTTGTTTTCTCGTGTATTTGTTGTAAGTTTGTGTGATTTATTCTTTAATTTTTAACCCTGCACGTCCTCTAGTGGTAGCAGGGAAAAATAGTTGAAGAAGAACACTCAAAAAATATCGAAACTAGACGAGAAAACAACATGATGATAAACAAAAAAAAAAAACAAATAAAAAAAACCCCCCAAAAGCAAACACTCAACTATAAAAACACAAACATACCAGCCAGGAATCTATCGGTCACGACTATGGAGAATACGCAGTCGAGCTAAGCCGCATTTCCTACTTACATATAATGCACGGAGCACAATGAGTCCACGACATGGTGCCTCCATGAGCAGATCAAACCCATGTGGCCAATCCTACCAGATGCTAGTTTGTAGCGCCGCTCCATGAAGCCCGGCTTACTTAATCGCAAAGCGGTTGCAACCTTTGTTTTTCTTCACCTTTATAGTCTATATCTCAGTCAAGTATTTTTCGACTAGACTTCCACGGGCTTTGGCTTTCCTCCGGCAACTAGAAGTTGATGTAGCTGTGATCTCTTGCAGAGTACTCCTCCATCATCGCCCAGTCACTCGTCAGCGCTGACAGTGCTTCCGAGGCGAGAGTTATAACAATAATAAACCCGACGAAACACGGTCTGCGATACGTGGTTCTTGAATCCCTGTTTAGTACAATCATATTCAGCCCAGTCACCATCTCAGTGACTAACTCCACCGTGTGCTCTAAGTTGGTATTCCCCATTATAAAGCTCTCGCTTTGAAGTCTCCAGCCACCACTAAATCACCCGGAAGATACGGGAGAGTATTTTCTAGTGCTTCTTTTTCCTGCGAGATTCTCTGATTAGGTCGTATGGTGAGAAATAGCAGCTAAAAATTTTGATGCATCGGTTCCGAATCCAAACATAGATGGTCCCTTTGGCCGCATTTCCAACAGCTATTACTGCGATCTGCTTTGACCTTGGCATTCCTTTTTCGCTCTTTTACTCTTGCACACAACCAGCAAATTCGTATTCGCCTATTATTAATAAGCTTCCTAGCTTTTGCGTCACCCAACTTTACTACGAGTTTCCTCTAGCCCCTTAAATTTGGAGGAAGCAGCGTGGGTTTAAAATCCTTGATTTCTCTCTCGTGGATAGCTGTCGCCACTTTTTCCTCGCTTGTATGGTTGTCGAGGGCAAGAAGGCAAATTTCTTAACCTCCTCGAGGACCCCAACCACTGTTTAGGAAGCAATACCAAGCTTCGTGATATCGCATTTTGCCAGTGCCACCAGCACTATATCGTCCGCCGTTTTACTTATATGACGTAACTGTGCCTATAGACTCACGCCTCCGAGGATCTGCTCAAAAACCCTCCACGTAAGTTTTTCCTGAAGCGGGCTTTATAATTATTGCTTAACCCTTTGCCCTAGGCGTTTGTGTTATCTTTCGCCTTTGTTTTATCTTTCGCCTTTGTTTGCTTAAGGCTGCAATTTAAACGGCTATTTTCAGGTGAAACAATCAACCTCGCCTGCTTAGCGTTGCCCTTTTGAGATATTTCAGCCACAGTCACTGGTCAGTAGTTTCTGTCTCGGTTCGCGATCTAGCAGTGCTTTCTCTATTCAGACTGGAATCAGTTGTCTTTGCCCGTGTTAGCGCCCTAGCTTGCGTGTCGCATGAAGTTTCAGGCGGCTCTTTGTTTTTACACTACTTGAGTAAATCACCATTCGGCTCAGTTCTAGCTCGCCCTCCATACAATTCGCCCCAAAGACCGCAATTACTTCGAACGCTTCCTGCCAAGGCATTCCTTGGTCCGGGCTGGCTTAGTGTGTACGAAGAGGCGACCTTGGCTTTGGCCTTGGTTGCCGTTCGCTCTGCCGCCGGTAACATGAAAGCGTTGGCGATGTATTGGGCTTGGGGCTTCATTCTAATGTGGACGGTTGTTCGCCGATAGCTCAACCCGGACCGCATCCAACGTCTCGGTCCCAAGCTATTGGCCTCAATCGCTTTTTGTGTAGACGGCACAGTCAACACCAATCGTTACGAATCAACATTTGGTTAAACTATCATTGGCCTTCGTTGGCTGTTTGTTTACGCGCCTTAAGATACAGTTGCCAATATGTGGACATTTCCTTAGCATTTCCTCTTGTTGTATTCTTTTTTGATGTTGTAGCTTCTGTTTCGACAAGTACGTTTCATAACCCCGAGAAAAGTGCCTACTACAACGCACTGACTATGCACATGTATTCTTTTAAACCAAAACTTCCCAGCAAACCAAATGCATCCTAATTAAGGGGTTACACCACAGTAGAAATTTCAGAAAATTGATTTTCTTTTTATTGGCTTAAAAAATCCTTTGAAGCCTCTAGAATAAGAGGCAAACGGTTTCATACCTGCTGGAAATCGTTTTCAAAGAAATTTCGAGCACTTTTTCGACTCTTCCCGACTGCTCGAAAATGACTACCTGCGATAGATACGACACCTGCTCATTGGGTACAGCATTATGTCTTATCATACGATTTCCAACTTCTCTAATACACTAATATAAGTCGTTAGAAACATTTTCAAGCATGTTGAACACAAAGTTTAGTAGTACAGTGTCCTTTGATGTTGAGAGAAGACGTAAATTTTGCGTGGAAGTTATTCGAATTACGATTTTTTCGCAGTGCTAATTTCTCACACGTTATTTGTAGCTTTTACATTTATGTGAGTTACAATGAGTGAAAAGAAAGTGTATGCAAGCCTTAAAAGCTCAAAAATATCGTATAAGACGCGGCGACGAACCAACGTGACGAAACGACGACCGTTGAACAGATATGAGGCGGAAGAAGATTCGGCCGGTGCCAGCGCTTCGGTAAAAAAATTGAAAGTGGATTCTGACGTTATCGATGTATAAAGTAAATTTGGATATTGATTGAAGGTAAAAAAAATTAAATGATCAAAATTTGTTATTTTATCATACTTGAAACACGAGTCAAAACTTTAAACGCGTTTTTCTCGAAACACATTTTTTCAAATCGGCACGCAGCATAACTCAAACAGTTTTCTATTTTTTCACTCCAAATTAATATCACATCTTTAAAACAACATTCCGCATAGAAATACGTAGCCGATTTTCAATAAGTAAATATCTGGATTTTTTAGCTACAAATAAGTGCCGGTTTTTTTGAAGGAAAATGCACTTTTTTTTTCAAATGCTCGTCAATTTTACAAAAATAAATATTTTCAAAATCCCCTACGTATTTCTCTAGCTATACTAATGTTCTTTAAGAAAATTTTTTTTATTTTGTTCCAGATTAATTTTTTGTGCACTTCTACTGCGTGCCGCGGAGCCCCTCCAAAAAAAAACCGTTCCGCAGAAACGGCTGTTGGGCAGCCATTTTGTAATACATTTTAATTAACTAATTTTTTTTCAAAACTTCAAAACATGCTTAACCAACATCCTTAAAGAGAATTACTTTTTTACTTTTCCTTCCACTTAAAAAAAAATAGCAGAAAAACGTTAAATTTTCGCTCTCTACTGTGGTGTAACCCCTTAATTCATAAAAGAGTCATATTTTATGAATGTTTTTGTCGTTAACGAGCTCGCAAATGAATCGAAAACGATTCATTGGTCCTACTTAAATGGCCATCCGAGAAGGATCATTTTTAACGATTCGTAAATGAGTTAGAAAAAATGTGGTTTTAGCGAGTATATATCGACCAGCAAACTAGGGGAAGAATCTATGGAAAAACTGCTACTGAGCCGCATAGGCCATAGGGCACATACACATGGCTTGCATTATTTATTGCATCGGTCAACCTAAGCAAAATCGTCGCTGCGCAGGCTGCGTATCGTCGTTACAGGCTCGGTTTCGTATGAGGGATATGTCTGTTGATTGTCGAGAAACTATCGTTTTTAGTGAACGCTCACTAAATTGTTTGCTGGGTTATTCTGCACGTTCAGTTACCTCATCAGCGTTTTGGGTATTGGTTCCGCTCATCACCACTACAGAACTTTAGGTTCCAGCACCCTTCAAGCAGTCTCGGTGCTACTCTCAATAAGCTTTTGCAACCTTAATCAGTCACGCCTCCCCGTCCGTTACTGTTTACTTTTTGTTGTTAAATGTGACCGAGCGTGACCCATAAAACATGAATATATGGGTTCCCCTCAGAGCCGCTATATCAACCCGGATGGACAGTCGCCTTAATGATCTCGTGGTTGTCTATGCAATCACGAATGCAAACAGGGTACACATTATACTCTTCATTTAATTCTATTCAGATAAATATAATATAGTTTTCCCAAAGATTAATGTCTCCAATGTTTAACTACGTAATATCCATACTCCGACGCTTCGAAAAAAAAAATCGAAAACTCTTACGATCGACTATGTTCTAACCTAGCGAAGCATGGATCTTTACTCGAATCCACTTCATGGAGCTCGTTTCAAACTAGCACTTTAAGATCTCGTTGTTTAGCATGTATCTTAGTACATTGCTTCTTTTGATGTATCCTTTCCCTACTCGCCAATGTCTGACTTTAAAGTTACTTATTTAAACTCAAAGCTCGTTTTAATTCCCAGATCTAATTTCCTGAGACTAGTCACAGTTGCTTACTTTTCGTTTTATAAATATTTGTTTTGTATGAAATTCTGGTAGCTGCGATTTACAGGAAAATGAAATTCAGTATACAAAATTATGCAAATAACCGATATCGCACTTTGTTCCACAAACTTTTGATCACGGAGAGTGGACTGTCACAAAATGACGCTCAAACGTGTTTCGTTCGTAGTTGTTCTGTATTTGCACTCTCCCCAAATTGACTACGTCCAGCCAACAAAAAATAAATGATTAGATTTATGTCATCTAATCAACCCAGAGATGAACCTGTTTATTTGTAATAAAAACAGACTTCAATTAGAATGCAATACAATTGGACAACAAAAATATTCTGAAAACGAATAATTAAGGTTTGCTGCAGATGAAAAGATATCGTCTAGTTCCTTATCCAATTTTCATTCATATATAAATTTCTTTATCAAACAATAATTCACATTCTTCAAATTCTTAATATTCAAAAATTCTCAAAACAGATGGTTCAACATTTTTCCTTCTAATCCATTTTAAATTCACCAGTGCGAGTCTTATCAATCTAATTACAAAAATTTTTTAATGGTACGAATTGAAAATTACCGTTTGCATGCGGTATGATGATTGCTGCTTTAGCATGTGATTGCTGCTTTAGCATGCATACACACCATACGAAACGGTAATTACAATGTACCTTAAAATGTTAAATACCAACGTATAATTTAATCATTATGGAGTTACAGGTTAATGTTGAAATTTGAATGCTGTGTGCTTTTATCACTCATCTCTTTCACTCGTGTCGTCTCCTTTCCACTTTCCACTTTTCGTTTTTTTTCATTTATCGCAAGTTTATAAATTTCAGTTCTATTAAAATGTGAAAAAATGCGCCATATTTTAAAAACAAAAATATTTATTTCAATCATTAATCCGTTTTGTTCAGATCTTTTTTTTATTTTCAAAAACCTTTTTTTTAAATCTCTATTGAGCTGAACTTTAATTTAAATTTATTTTTCCTGCTTGGGGGTTTAGGGAGTTGCTGCAACACTATATATTTATATATATATATATATATATATATATATATATATATATATATATATATATATATATATATATATATATATATATATATATATATATATATATATATATATATATATATATATATATATATATATATCTATATATATATATATATATATATATATATATATATATATATATATATATATACATATACATATATATATATATATATATATATATATATATATATATATATATATATATATATATATATATATATATATATATATATATATACATACACCACCGCTCAAAAGTATTTGCCCTCCCAATAAAGTTATTATTTCAAAAGATTGGAAGTTAGAAAAACAGGTGAATAGTATTTAAAGTATATTTAGAGTACATATATCTATAAAAACGTTTCCAAAAGGTAACATTATTATTAAATCTTCGTCTCAGCAATGTGTCCACTCTTAAGGCTGGTACTGGGTTAATCGTGAAGGTCATATCTGGTCATTCTTTCGAGCGAAAATTTTGGCAATGTAGAAAAACAGAGACACTGCTCATTCTTGACAGATAAAATGTAAAGAATTTCAATTTTCGATCGATTTTCTTATTGGAAAGACATTTGCACAATTCAATTTTGCTATTCTAACACCAAATGTCACTTTTTAGCTCGAAAGAATGAACTGCACATAAATTGACGTGAAATGATTGGAGACATCTGTCAATGCCAACTGTATTTTCAAAGCGAAAGCAACTTCTAAGCAATTTTTCATGCTAAGAACTGAGAACAACTCTTGCTTATTTTCAACCTAAACTTTCACCGAAAATGTATGAAAATTTTACGTGAAATCGAAGACAGGACTACGTTTTATTTGTAATAACCGCTTCACAAAGTTTTGGTATCCTACGAAATAATTTTGTCAAGGTCTCTGATGAGATTTTGCCCCATTCTGCTTGCAAAATACTTCACAGATATTCAGCAGACGTAGGGCAGACTTTTCGGACGTTTCTGTCCAGCTCATCCCATAAGAACTCTCTGGGGTTGAGATCCGGTGACTGTCGTAGCGAAACCATAAATCTGATAACTGATTTAAATACTCTCTGCAGAATTTTGAAGAGTGCTTCGGGTCATTGTCATGTTGAAATATGAATCCTTTTCCTAAAACACGCTGTCCAGATGGCAACATTTCGTTTTCAAGAATATCCCGATAGCGTTTTTTCCTCATTAATCCATGGATTCTGCAGATGTTACCGACTCTATCTCCACTAAAACAGCCACATATCATAATAGAACCACCACTATGTTTCTCGGAAGACACTAAACATTGATCGGATGTTTTCTCTCCTGCTGACCTGCAAACAAAGACCCTTCGACTCGAATCGAAAACTTCGAACTTTGACTCGTCACTACACAGAACTTTTTTCGAAACTTGAAATATCCAATTTTTGTGTTGTTTAGCCCATTCCAGCCGCTTCTTCTTATTTTCGGCACGTAACAATGGTTTTCTACAGCTATCCGACCATGAAGACCTGCTCCTTGAAGTCTGCTTTTGATCGTTGAAACGCTGAGGGACTCATACTTCTCCACACTCACATGTGCTGCGATTACTGGTGCAGTAAGGCATCTATTACGTTTGCTAGTCAGCACAATCTTTCTATCTTCGACTGAAGAGGTGATCCTGTGCCGTCCACTACGTGATTTATTCTGAACACTTCCACTGGTCTTGAATTTCTTAACATTATAGTCAACTGTTCTTCTTGACACTTTCAACTCAATCGCAACCTGCCGTTCACTTTTGCTAATTTTATAACAGGCAATTTTCAAAGAACGCACTTCCATCGAAAGTTCTATGCAGCTCTGGGCAAGAGAGATATCCTTCCTTGCTTTCTCGCGCTTATAGATCTATAGGGATTACTCCCGATACCACCATCACGGTGTCTTCTAAGACCTACAGGCATTTCGCAAGGCACCTCTTCGTTTAGGTAATGCGCTTACGGAACTTCTCAGTTAGGAGCGCAGCTCTCCAAATTTCGACCCCATATAGCAAGATGGAATTGGTCGTTACCACCAGCAGACGTCGTCTCGTCTCACTAGATCTACCATCGTTGGCCATTAGGCTACTCAGCGAAGTAATGACTACTAGAGCCCTGTCACATCCCCATACGTTAGCTTGGGGTCCAGGGTCACTCCCAGATACCTAGCTGACTTGCTGGTCTGGACCTTGACGGAGCCAACTGTAATGGGTATGGCAGTTGGTAAAACGCTAAAAAAGACGCTACGCGGCGAGGTATATTTTCGTCTATGTTCACCCGCTTGATTGTAGGCACAGATAACAACACAGCTTTATCTATTCTCAGTAAGCTTGTTGCATTTTCTAAAGAAACTAAAATAAGATGAAGAGAATATTTATGTACTCTGTATTTCATGAATGTTTGGATCTTTGGTACTCAGAAAATATCTGCCTGCACAAACAATCAAAAGCTTTGTATTTAAAGACATGTAGTAATGAAAAAGATAATTTGGTGTAAATAGTTATGCGTATGTTTAAATTTTGGGTAAAAAAAACAAACCAAGTAGGGCTTACGATAATATGAAACTTGACAAGAGTGTTCAGGGTTTGAAATGTGTTGCAAATACCATTGAATTGGCAATGAAACCTTCTACTTGACCTTTATAATGATTTTTTTGCGTGATTATTTCTTACAGAGGAGGATGATGGTGAAGTTTTCCAAGTAAAAAAATCATCACAAAGTAAAAAAATGATGAGAATGTTGGACAAAGAGAGGCGCAAGAAAAAACTGAAAGAGGAAAAAGTTGATAACGGTGTTAATACTCAAAGTGGTAATGAGTCAACCGTTCAAACTCAAAATATTAATTCCGATAAAATTCAAACAGAAATTCGCACAGACGACTTTGTGGTAAGGTTATTATTATCAATTTTTCTAATATTTTCCGTCCGTGTTCGAAAGAAGATATCAAAAGGTGTTAGCATTTCACTATGCTGGGAAATCGATATGATCGTTGTACACTTTTCTTATCTTCTTTGATTGACGCTTACCTAAAAACGTAAACATAAAAAAATCAATTTTATTTTCCGAATGGTTATATTTTAGCGGAAAAGTGGAGCATCGAAAACAATAAGTTTATCCAAGTGGCAAGAGTTTTCCCGAAAATTTAGTTTTTCAAAATCAGAGTCATTTGCATATTTAAAAAGAATAGTTTGTCGTTACATGACCTTGTTAATCACGTTACAGGAACATAATAAAATAAATTGTAGGAGCTTTGCGAAAGGGTGGATTTACATTTTAAATATGTTTAGTAACTACTATATTTATTCAATAATTTTGTAGTAACTACTATATTTAATCAATAGTTTTGTTAGCTAAATCTTGTAACATATCACTCATAGCAAATGGCGTCTTTCTTTTACGTTAGTCATTGCAAAATGTATTATAATCGACTTGTTTTTTTGTAAAAAAAGCCATAAATCTGTAACTTATTCTACTTTTCACGATACTCGTGTATGTAGCGCAAGTGCTTGTTCTAATATCGAAATTTTCATTATTTTAGCTTGTCGTCAAAAAATCTGAGCCCGATAAAATCATTCTCAATGGTCGTGCTGCTCTTTGTGCCGGCAAAGATGATATGTCATCAGACGAAGATGAGGAAACAGTCACAACACATAAATTTGCTAAGCCTGATAATTTCAAATTTGTCTTGGAAAGTGGGTCAATACCTGATGCAGCTATGATACATGCAGCTAGAAAACGAAGACAGAAAGCACGAGAGCAAGGTTTTTTTTCTCAAATTGACTTTACTTGAATTTTACTATGAATATTTTTTTATGCAGGAGACTTTATTCCAATTGAAGAGAACAGAGACAACAAGAAAGGAAAACGGTTGGTTCGAGAAGATGGAGATGATGATGGGTCTGATGAAGAAAGGGTAGATATGAATGCAATAACAGGAGTTAAAGAGAGAGAAGAAAGAAGGGAAAAGTTCTATTCCGTTCAAGAAGGTTTGTAGTTTTATTTCAAAGTACGAAAAACGGAAAAATCTTTACTCTATAATAAAAATTCGTAAAGGTTCAGGAGGGGATTCTGACTTGGAAATGAATGAATGGGAAAACCAACAGATCCGAAAAGGTGTCACTGGAGCACAGGTATGATTTGTTGCTTGACTGAAGATATCTCTATACATATACCTATTCAAATTTGAACAGTTGGTAACAGCACAGCAAGAATCGGTTTTATCGCAGTTCATGATCAAATCGGGTAGTACTTATGATGACTCTGTTCCCAAATCGACCGCGACTCTGCTGGAACAAGCATACGCCAAAAGTTGCTTGGAAAAACCACGAAAAATTCTTTTGTCGTCGCAAGCTTCGGAAACCAAATCGACAAGTTTACGCACACCTGCTGAAATATCTGACACATTGCGTAATAGGTCAGTGAATCGCTCTTCTTAGGACAAAAAAGTTTTAAAGTTTTATTTAGGCTGCTGCAACTACGGGAACTGCATAAAAAGCACAAAGAGAGTATCGAGAATATTTCGACAGAACTGCAATCTATGAAACTGAATTCCTTAAACTACGAACAAAAGGCTCCTGTGGCTGCGGCGAAATATCGTTTCTATCAAGAATTACGAGGGTATGTCACTGACTTGGTTGAATGCCTTGATGAAAAGGTAATAACTTTATTGTCTGATAGTACGTATTCAAAACAATCAAAACATCCTTGCGGGAAATATTAGTTGTAATTCTGATCTAAGTGAAAAGCTTATTTAGCTTGTTATCAAAAGTGAACTTTGGAATGAATCTTGTTATGAAAAAGTTCTAAAGGGTCTCGAATTTCAAATCCACATTGAAATACCTGGATTAATGGGATAAATGCTAATGGGTAAACTCTGGTCGCAGATATTTTATGTACTAAGCCTTCCACGGCTAGTGAACCCTATTGCTTAGTGCATGATGATATTATTGATGTCAACACATGATTTTTTTTTTATTGAAACTCAAAATTCTGTTAGTAATGAAAGTAACTTCTGAAATAATATACATTTCTTTCAAGGTACCACAAATAAATGATTTGGAAAAGAGATCAGTAGCTGTTCTTTCGAAGCTTGCAACTTTATTAATAGAAAGGAGGCGTCAAGACGTTACAGATCAAGCAAAGGAAGTATCCGAATCGTGTAGTAAGTATAATTTTTTTTACGGAAATCCCAACGTAAACAACTAAATGTTTTAGAATCTGCTAATATGCGTAAGGGGCAGGATGATGAACACGTAAGACGAGCGGCCGAGCGTGAAGGAAGGCGAACAAGAAGACGATGCGATCGTGAAAAAAACGATTTCGCAAAAATTCATCTGGATGGTATGTCAAGTGATGATGAGCTTCCCGATCAGGAATTGTCCCAGTATAAAAATAGTTTAGGTAATTTTATAGCTCTCCTGAGTGAGCTTAAACTAATCTTAAATTGTTTTAGATCAAATAGAGGTTGAGGCTAGTGATCTCTTTGAGGATACCTGCGATGACTTTTGTAGGCTAGACAACATTCTTATGAAATTCAATGTTTGGCGGGTGACGGATATCGATTCGTACAAAGATGCTTTTGTTAACTTATGTTTGCCAAAGGTATTTGTTGTGGAGCATTGGTTTGAGTAGATAGCAAAAATAATTTTTAGTTTTAATATCATAGTCTCCTATCTTTAAATAAAGTATTTCCTTATAATTAGTAGATTTCGATAAAATGCTCGCCCTTTCAAGCAGCCAAGCATTCTATTCGTCAATTTGATTTTTCCCAACGCTTTTTGGGGCCTTCTTTTGGGGTACTCGATTTATGTCTATACGATTTATGTGTATATGCAGCTTTTGTATCTTGACGGTGTTTGAAAGCTCTAGTACACCAAATATTTTGCACTCCTCATTATACCTAGCTCAATATCGGCTTTTGGCTGTGTATAAAATGCGCACGAAACTTAGCTTTGCCGAGGAGCTCGGAGGATGATACGCTAAGCTAAATTCTTTGATCTTTTATTCCCATCAGATAGTTGGGCTCCCAACCGCCAGTCTACTTATTTTAGTTATGTTCATCAAACTTGATGTTTTTTAATTTACAAAGCAGTGTATTTATTTTGTCAGTCGTGAAGCCTCTAATATTGTGCTCTAAGATAAAGTTCAAGTGAGCATGCTTCAGTTTGGGTCAGAATGTTGTAACAGTTGAGCATGTAAATTAAGTGTAATATATTCGAGCATTATGTTCTAAATTACGTTTCTTTGAGCACGTTATTGACATTCGTCAATGTTATATTCCCATTGTTTTCACAGTTTTCGCAAATCACGGGCCAATAACCGGTTCCTAATTTTGGAATATATCCGATACTAATCTTCTGTTTGAGTTGAATCCTTCCATCAGAATTCGCAAATGTTCACAGGATTTCTCTGAACCCTGCAGTTCTCGCAGTGCATTATATTTGTCATTCGTAACTAGGGCTTTACACAACTTACGCACGGCTGGCTCGTTCTGCAACTTTTAACTTTCTTGCGCCTTCTTCAATCCATGTTAGCAGAGCGCGGAATTGGTAAATATGGTAGTTCCACATAAAACACCAATTTTGGCTAACCACGTTTACTATTTTGTAGAATTGTGACCGGAGTTATTAATTTTCTTCCACTCTACGTCAATAAGCATTGGTTCTTATGACCTGTTCGATCCGTTTTTTTTCCTAGTTAGTTTTGTCCTTGGCGTTATGCTTCGTCTGTACTTCTAGCTTTTTGTACAAAACATTCTTCGCAAGCCTCATCATAGTGCCTGCGTATTTTAAAACTTCCTTTCTGCCATCATTTGCATTACAATTTTAATACTAGCCTGAATTGTCTGCATAAATTTTATTCTGTATTGCGTAGTATTTTATTTGTTCGGGTTCCGTAAGGAACAAAAACTGCAGATTTCAGTACTATGACATGATGATGATGCTTTAAAGATTCTTGGAATATAGGAAATTATACATCTCTATTATATCTGTATTTCCCTGAATTGTTTACGTGACTTTCCCACAACTTAGGACAATGTCTTGAACATGGACACACTCTAACGAAATTGTCTTAAACGATGCTGAATATGTGATTAATACCTTAAATACTAATTTATAACGTTGAGAATTAACGATCAGATAAAGGAATTCATGTGAATTTGATCAAAAAAGTTGATCAAAAAGCTTGCGCAAAAAGAATTTAGCGTTGCTCAAAAAGAATGCAGCGCCACGTACATTATAGCGTTTCGAAGGTTAAGTCTCTAGCGGATATTAACCCTTGATGATTGCAGCTGTTCTACTAAAATGAATTGTTCTTCATTATAAGGTCGTTTTATTTACGCTGTCAAAATGTTGCGGATAATTATGCCCTACCAACTCAGTTATCACTGCAACTGTACTGTTTCCGCGCTTCTCTCAAAATTACACAGTTTTCCTATCCACACGCAACATTTTGTCTGCAACGTTTTAGGCCAATGACAAACACGGCGGTTCCAACGAAGCTTTTCCCCGAGAGGAAAACCGAGTCGATTTAGTCGTGCGTTCATTTAGTATTGTGATGACACACACCGCGGTTTGGACGCCTCTCAGTTTTGTAGTGCAAAACTTAACCGTCTCGGTTTTTCTCTCGTGATAAGATTCGCTGAAACCGCCATGTTTGTCATTGGCCTTAGACTGCGCAGATAAAACGTTGCACAAAACCTACTTTCTAGACCAGGCTTTACTTAAGGCGATATATAGATTTCCTTTAAGCTTTGATATAGTTTAGGCTATTTTTCACTCTAATCATGGCTAAATTCGCACATTCTGCGAGTAAAATAGCAGGGCTGTAGAGTCGGAGTCATGGCATTGTCTACTTTGTATACGAGTCGACGTCAACTCCCATATATATCCACAACCCTGCAAATTAGTTGTGATGCAAGTTTCTGGTAACTGATAGCATAAATTCTAGTGTATAACAGGAGCACGATGGACCAAATAGTTAGTATAAACAAACAGCCTATCCCAATACATACTAGGTAATCTTAACAGGTTAGCTATCAGAGCGCACCGCTTTGTACGTAGCCTATATAAATGTGCGGTGTAGTTAAAACGCGCTTTGCAAACAATTCAATGATTTTATTCCAAAACGAATTCCATTCCTAAGACAAGTGAATCAAATGAATCTTCTAGGCCGCCTACTTTGCACGGCTCTCTCATTCTCATACTTACAACTCGTCCCTCTGCATAATCATCTGACCCCAGATGATACTTTTCTCTTGAAGTCAAAACTTGTGTGTGCATGCCTTTTCGCGATTTTCCTGGTTTGCCAAAGGTTCGCTGAATTTCACCAAGCTTACTGATGGTCTCCTCTGCCGTCACTGGTTTCACTGTGAAGAACCAAACGAATTTCGAAAATTTCATTCATAGTCCGGGGAAATCTAACATGCTGCTTCGGAAAAATTAGGGGAAAGCAAAATTTTGGTGTGAATCTTGGTACTGGCGTGTTGAAAAAAATGTCAAAAGTCCCCATCGATCCGAGTGCTGCGTGGCTTTTTATACGAGGTCAAAGGTCACCAAAAGTGACCTTTCCTAAATATCTCAGTAACGGTTACGTCTTTAGAAAAACAATGTATGACGAATTTGTAGCTTAGAAAAATTTCCAACAAAAAAGATTATAGCTTTTTCCTGTAACTATAATCGTTTTTGAGATATATTGATCTAAACATTTGTTACTAACAGCATCCTCTTTCTCACGGCATGCTAATATTATCCGATTTTGATTACGACTGGACTTACGACTGGCATGTTTGTGAGTTTGTTTTTCTGAATCTGGGCCAGAAAAGTCGTTCTTAGGGCAAACCCGACAAAAACCGAACTTGTACTCTTCACAAGGAGACACAGGGTACCGGCTATTGCCACGCCTAACCTCAACGGAATAACATTAGAACTTGCTGATAGTGTTAACTATTTGGGCCTTATACTAGACAGGAAACTGAACTGGGGGGCTAACGTGAAGCACAGAATTTGTAAGGCTCGCGCAGCACTTTTCGCGTGCCGGTCCGCCTACTCCAATACCTGGGGTCTTAAACCTAGGGCGGCCTATTAAATATTCACATGTGTAGTCAGGCCGATTTTGGTGTATGGAGCGACCGTGTGGTGGAAGGCAGCGGAGAGTAAAACTAATATCAAGGAGCTAACAAGACTGCAAAGATTAGTTTGCATATGTATTACGGGCGCTTTAAGAACCGCCCCAACGGCTGGGTTGGAAATGATTTTGGGACTCATGCCCCTAGATCGATTCATCTTTAGAAGCGCAAGCTTAGCGGCGATACGCGCTAAAAGTCTTCTACGGTTTGAGTCTTAACCTGTGGTGTAGACTGTCGGACCATGCTACCGTCTTTCAGTCTGAATTACATGCTATACGCATGGCAGTTGAGTCCATTAGCGGAATATCAACCAGATCAATGACGATTTGCGTCGACAGTAGGGCAGGCATTCTCGCTCTTGCGTCTTACAGATGTTCTTCAAAAACTGTTAACGCTTGCAGAGTGGCTCTCAATGAAAAGGCAAGGCATATTCCTATCCGGATTATGTGGGTGCCAGGGCATAGTGGGGTCATAGGCAACGAAAAAGCTGATTAACTGGCGAGGAAAGGTTCAGGAGCTAGCAATAGCCCCTGCATCACTGTACCTCGGTCAATCGCTGACGCCACAAGCAAACTTGATGCCGCCATATGGGCCAAACTAAAGTCCGAATGGGAAAACAGGCTGGACTGCAGGGTGGCCAGGACATTATGGCCATCACCTGATCTAAGCAAAAGCAGGAAACTGCTCAAGCTCAGCAGAAACTGCTTGAGAGCCACGGTCGGCTTGCTCACAGGGCACTGCCTTACCGCATCTCATGCGAACAGAATGGGACTGACATCCAGCAATTAATGGCAGAGGTGCGAGATGGAAGAGGATACCATCGAGCATACTCTTTGTGATTGTCCGGCCCTAAATAATAAACGCCTCAATATTTTTGGTGCATACCACTTTCAAGGGTTAGCAGAGGTGGCCAGTACCGTCACGCTGAGTCAGCTGATCCAGTTTGGCGAAGCGGTCACTTGGCAGCTCTAAAAAGCCAGCGGAGGGTGGCAAATGGGCCCAAACTGGTGGCCTAATGCAAGCCGCGTTTCCCGGCAGCCCTCTTTACTAACCTAACCTAACCTATATTATCATTTCATCGGTCATGAGTTCCTTTCTTCACATTGGTTTTGATTTACTGAATCGATTGAGTTTTTCGCAATGTCTCTTCTTTTAAAATCATATATAATATTTATCGATATAATATAATATTTATCGATATCGCTACCTATAATAGTTACATTTGCACCCGCATTGGATAAATCGTCTCTTTGATGGTTGATAGTTTTCAATACAGTTTTGATGTCATTTTTTCGGGGGACTTTTTGGGTGATTTGAATTTTCATTTACTACTTAAGAATCGCTCTTGGAAATATATTGATGTATAGGCAAATAATTTACGAAAATTTGCTAGTCCGTATATACTTAATAATCTCAGATTTCAGAAATCTATTCAAAATCAAAACCATTCAAAAATATGGCTGTGCATTCAAAATGTTGCTCTTCCAAAAGTCTCTCTGCTGCAAATTTCAACACAATCGGAGAAAATCCTAAAAATCCTGGTACTCAGCCAAGAAAGTTGACCAGTGGATTCAGTGCCTAAAGATTGAGAGCCAGTAGTCAGCCTGCCTATATTTATTGGATTCATTGTTTGAAATACTTATTCCTAGCTTATAATAATAAAGAAATTTCTATGTAGCATAACTACTTGCTAATCCATACCAGAATATCGAAGAAAATTGAAATACAATTACTCAATCGAATGCACTGCCCAGTAACAAAAAAAATTAAAACCTAAAGGCCCCGAATGATTATATTTTTCATCAGTAAAACTTCAGCGTATGGCGTTACCTATATATGGAATGAGCATCTAAATATCGCTGCGTAAGATCAGCTGTATATTGCTGCGTAATAATCAACGAATGACTGATTTTTTACGGTAGTTCGTGTTATTAAGTATGAAAAAAACTGACTACTGCAGAGGGGCTGACCACTGAATACTTTACCCCATACCGAATGGAACTTGTCATCACTTAAGCTTATTTGCATTAAAACAACTCCATATCCGTCCTTCGACTCGTCAGTGTGTAGCTCAATTAGCGGAGTTACGATTCACGAATAGTCTGAAATGAATTTCCTGCATTAGCCAGCCAGACCAAAGAAATCGTTAAACCGCCTTCGTATTGTTCACAGTCGGAAACTCCTCCGCTCTGATTTTTTGTCGAAATGGTTATAGTGTTTCACCTTGGATGATGTACGATAACCACTCGATCATCTGCTTTAAAATTTTACATTTTGGAACCATGCCTTTCTTTTTTATCTTCATTTTTCATTTTTATCACTTCGTAGTATTACAATTTTGTTGCAACTTGCTAAGAAATAATGCTCCTTACAGAATGGTTTTATATCGTTCGTGGTCCAAAATGCCTCCAATTATGTATTGCATTAGAAGCTGGTGTTGATTTCTCTATTTGCAGCGATCTCCTTCATTCTTAAGATGTATTGGTGATAACTTTCAATGTTTCGTTTTTTTTTTCTTGAAGCCTAACTGCCCATGTATTTTAGCATTTGCCCATTCTTTTCAGATATCTGCTAAAAGTTGGCTTCTGAACTGTGACTAAGTACCTACCTCAGTACCTCTCTAAAATTGCTTCGCTGTTCCGATCAGAAGGCGCTTTGAATATATGAATTTCTTTTTTTTCCTCCTTCCTTCCACTCTCTCCATCACTCCATCAGCGTGCTCAGTCCGTGTGCACTATCTTTACCCTCCAATAAGTTTTTCATAGTGCTTCCCAGACAACTAGTTTGTTGGTATAAGGGACAGCACAATTCTTATCAAGATAGACTCACTTTTATTAACTTATTATTGTCTTCATTGACTTGTGTCCAGAGAAAAGTATAGAAAAAACTCTGGTGCTATTCGTCATTGTGCGTTGTTAATTTTTATGTGCAATTTTAAGTTTTCTTTGAATCTCACGGTAGTGGTTGAGTTCTTTAACGGATCTGGCAATGTATTGTAGAAGGCTATAGCCTGTTGTATTGGATCTAGCTTTAATCTATGCGTTCTTGGTTTGCAAACTAAAAGGTTGCTGGCTGATCTTGTTTCTCTGCTAATCAACTCTCCAACAGTTCGAGGAATATCTGGCCATTTTAGTCCGTTGTTGATAATTTGGTAAATTATTTTGCCTCTTTCAAGATTAATAATCTGTTGGATGTTCAACAACCCCGATCGAGTGTACACATCGGCCGTTGGTGTTAAGGTCGGCAACCTAAATATAACCTTTATCGCCTTAGTGACAAGTCTCCCAATTAGCTCGATGTTATGCTTAGATGTTTGGCTCCACAAGACTGCTCCATATTTAACAGTAGATAAGATAAACGCATTTAAAATTAAGAGTTGTGTGCCTTTTTCCAGGAAATCATGTTTTCTTAGTGTTGCGATAAATGGCGCAATTTTTCTCCTGATGTAGTTGATGTGATGGGTCCAGGACATCTTTTCATCCAAAATCAATCCCAGGTTTTTTATTGAATCGACCTTCTCCAGTTGAACTCCATCAATTTGAATACATGGATTAATAGGGCGTTTATTTTTTTGTTGGAACATAATGTATTAGTTTTGTGGATATTTATAACGAGTTTGCTCTGGCGCAGCCACCTCAAGTATTTATCCAAATCCATATTTACTGTACTTTGGATGGCTGTCCCATCTTTCCCAGCATATAACAGGAGCGTATCGTCAGCAAACGAAACTATCTTACCAGAAAGCCTGAGATCTTGAACGCTGTTCACATAGATAAGAAAAAGTATAGGCCCTAAGATCGATCCCTTTGGAATACCTTTGTTTATAGAACCATTCCTGACTGGTGAAGCTTCCTTGTTTTGTCACTATTCTTCTATCCAACTAGTAGTTTTTAATAACATTTAAATTTCTTGCAAATCCCATACTCTTCCAGTCGCAGAAACAAAATCTCGTGGTCAATGGTATCAAAAGCCTTTTTTAGGTCGACGGAAATTGCATGGTTACCTTTATCCAGCGATTGATTTATAAACTGAACCGCGTCAAGCGTAGCCGCAATAGTGCTGCTGTGCTCCTGAAAACCATACTGCATTGGACCCAAAACCGATGTTTCCTTGAGATAATCAATTATTCGAGCATTTATAACTCTTTCAAACGCCTTGCTTAGCACACTGATGACTGCTATTGGACGATAATTTGAAGGATTTTAAGGGTCACCTCCTTTAAATTCTGGTGTTAATCTCAACAATTTAAGGCATGCCGGGAATGTACCGACTTGTAAGTGGCTGTTGATGATTTTCACTAAAACCTTAGTTATTTGCTGCTTAAGCATTTTGATGTCTCCTGATGTTATATTATCGATACCTGGTGACACGCCGTTTTTTAAATTGTCGATTATTTTTGTCACTTCACTAGGTATTGTTGGTCTTTTCAACTACTCATCGACTTAGGTCAGGATATCTTCTCCGATGAACTTTAGCATGCTTTCATCCACATTTGTGAACGAAAATGTGTGCCTTCTCATCTCCCAATTCTCTGTTTGTAGTATCAATAGTTGTTGCTTCAACTCGTTCAATTCTCTTTCGCCATCCACGCCACTTAATGCGTCGTCATCGAGCAAAATGTATTGGCTCTTCTTCATTTGGTCATTTCTAGTCTCGAGAGTCAGCAGTCGCTATTTTAGTTCCACCATTTGAATCTCATGGCTTTAACGTTGACGTTTTTTTGAATTGCCTTTCTGATTTTACACATCGAATTTCGGGCAAGACAAGATCGCAGTCATCTTATATGCGGCAATTATGGTTTTCAGCTTTTCCATCGTTAAATCCTCAAATTCCATTTTCTGTCTCGACTACAACATATTTCGGTTCAGCCCCCAAAAATGTACAAAGTAATTAAAAGGCGTTTCGCAAACAATTCAATAATTTTATTCCAAAATGAATTCCGTTCCATAAGACAAATTAACCTTTTTTCCCTTGACGATATTCGTCCTAGGGACCACTTAGGTTGATCTTGCTTTGTAGATCGGGACTAGTGAATCTATACAATAAATTTACTGACGTAAGACAGCCAGTTAACTTTTCGAATTCGGATGCGATAGCTAACGTACTTACAATAAAGAGACATTCATATTTAGTGCTGACATAATGGATATTTTCTTTCGCTTCGAAGTGTCTAGCATCCGGAGGTGATAAAATCGGAACGTTGCTGCGATTACAATATTTAAATAGCAAATATCTACTTTGCATCTCGATTAGAATTTGTTCTTAACTTTATTATATAAAAATTATTTATAAGAGGAGTTTTGACATTGTAATTTTATGAAAGATTCTCGGGATATTAATTCGAGTTGAAATGGTGCTTTGGTATCCTTTGGGTGACACCTATCAGGAAATAGAAAGGATGGAATGGTATTCTAAATGCATGGGATACGGTTACACAAATGAGGAAACTGAAGATTCATTAGCATCTGATCCAGATGTACGACTCGTGCCGACTATAGTCGAAAAAATTGTCCTACCAAAGCTGACAGGTATCATAAATATTGTGAATATTGTGTATAAGCGTTCATTCAAATCTAAATAATTTTTCATTAGAAATCATCAACAATTGTTGGGATCCACTATCTAGCACACAAACACTGCGATTACTAGGCTTAATACGTCGTCTCGTAAGGGACTATCCATCACTCAAACTGAGTTCGAAGTACACGCAAATAATGTTCACTTCCATATTTGATAGAATGAAAAATTCTCTAGATAATGATGTTTTCATCCCAATTTTTCCGAAACAGTAAGTATGAGATTTGATAACGATGATGAATAATAAAATTACTTTCTAATAATTTATCTCAGATTTCAAGAAGCGAAGACATCTTTTTTCCAACGTCAATTCTGTAGTGCATTAAAGTTTTTTAGAAACATCCTAAGTTGGCAAGGAATTTTAGCTGATTATCCACTAACAGAACTAGCAATTTCTTCTTTGCTAAATAAATATTTGCTGTCGGCGATGCGAGTGAGTAGATTTGCTTTTACGTACTATGGATTGATTTACGAACTTTTTTCTAGGTGTGCACCCCAAATGACGCCATAACGAAAGCATATATAATAGTAAATACACTTCCGACAGCCTGGCTTCAACCGGAATCTGAGATCTTACAGAACAACTTGCAATTACTTATATCATTTCTCAAACACACAATTGTTAAATTCGACAAAAGAAATCCATTGCAAATGTAAGTACGATAGATAGTAAATTTCGAAATCAATCGGTTCTTTGAAAATTCACTGTGTTTTTGTTTGCGTTGCAGGGGACCTTATGATAAAGCTAAGCAAATTCTTCAAAGGCTGCATGTTTACTAAACGAATCTTTTTCTCCTTTCAAAACAACGTTACTATTAAGTGTACATTGATATTTGAATTTTGTAATAAAAATTAAACTTAAAATGAAAAAAGATGCTATCTATTGATTCGAACATACTGTTTACAAGGGTACAAACCGTATACGACGAAAATACTGACATATTTGCGCAAAAACAACTTTATTACACCGTGCTGTCTGTGTAGATCGATAGCAACATACGTGCAGATCAATTACGCTTAGATGGTATGAAATCAATTTAATCTTTGCATCGAAGCGCAGAGTGTTAAATTATTTGATTGGAAACCAACAACAAAAAACAAATGAGGAATCAATAATTCAGTGAGAACGAAGTCATCAACTAATATGGGATCAAGGGTCAAAACGTCTCATCAATTTTGGCCGTTTTGATTTGAAATAGTCGTACACAGTTTGTAGGGCAAGTAATTGGATGGCATCTGGTTCATCTAGAAATACAAAAATTAGTTACGTGTTGTATAAGCAGCATATTCGTCAATAATACGGCGTTTAATATATGATGATATTATTGATCTCAAGCCAAAAGCTCTAAGTAACGATTATAAAGGATTGAAGAAGAAAAATCTAATATAAGCACCAAATGCTTAAGTGTATAGGGTTCCGCAAGAAACTCTCGCTCGGAATTATTTCAAACTTTCAATGGGTACACAAGGTCAATGTTTTCTTCAGTTTTCAGAATATTTCGTATTTTCCTTATCAGTTGCTCTCCTGGGTCTCACTAGCTCGTCTTCATGATGTAGAACCAATGTCTCCTAAGATGTTGAGTCGAGTTGCAATCGTCGGACAATAAAGACGTTTTTCGACGGGCTATTTCAGTGTCGAGAGATCAGAAAATTCTAATGTTTGCATGCGATAACAGGCAAACAGTAATAAAGTTAAAGTGCATTTCGACAATAGTTTGGTGCATACAGTGTTGCTCTTTTGTGTGCAAATCATTTGGTTGAACCATGAGATTATCGATTTATATCATTGCATTGTGTATGTATTGGTGAATGACAGTGATAACAATGTTGAATGTCATTCATTGCAAGAAATGAATGTTTTTTTTATTTTCGTAATTAGTGTGATATGTGCGGAAACATAAAAAATACGAGCACTGATTAAATATAGCTCAGGGCATTTCTTGAATGAAGTTTAATCTTTGAATAGAATTTTTGTGTAGAGTAACGAACATAGCGAATATTTGGCATTTTTGGTATAAGCGATCTCAAATTTAATACAAATTTTGAAAAACAGTGAATCTTATAAACAAGGAATAGTACTTTCTGAGTGGGGAAAAATATCGAACAGAATCGCAGCCATTGCCAAGGTTTTCCGCCTGAATAATGCAAAAGCCTGCAGAAAATGATTACTGCGTTCTATTTCAAATCAATTAAATGCCATACGCATCAAGTAGCAATCGTCTTTGTTCATGTTTTTTTGATATCGTGCGATTCCGAACGGATCACTAATTTTTTACAATTGGAAGATCAATTGATATTTGAATTTGGAAATGTGCAATGCAAAAGTTGTTTGTTTTGATCAACTGTGTGCATCATAGAAAGCATTTAATATTTAACGAATAACTTTTTTAATGTATAATACTTCTCCGTGTTGCTCAATGAAGTATCTACAAAAATGGTTATTATATTTCTTTATACGATGAGAAAGCAACCAAAACCACAAAAGAAATGCCTGATAATCGCTACTAAGTTGTACACCTTTATTTTATTTTTTTCAAAAATAACTTTTGGTAGATATTTATTTGACTATCAAAACTGGAAATGCTTTTGACATAATTGGTGTGAAGCGGCAATTTCTGTATGAATATATTGGAAGTGTATCAGTTGGCGCCAAAGCCCCACAGGATGGCGATAGCCCACCACCAGCCTCAGGTTGGATTGTCAGAGGCAAACTCACTCTTCAAAGACAAAATGAAAATACATTAGCAGCAGCGGTAAGTGATTTTCCCTTTTTTCATTTAATATTTATGTTTATAATATGATTAATGAGCTCATTACTGATAACATGGTCACAATAAAATCCTAAAATTAGCGATGATGATACAATTACCAGAGTACTTCAAGCTTTCTGTTGTCGCTTGTCTAATCAAAAGAGTTGATGACGCAGTGGCAACAAGATTAAGTCGTTGCAGGACACTTTACATTATCTCCGATTATTCAGTAGTTGCTTTTAATCGCAAATATATTTCGTTGCTTGAAGCTTTTCTCTTCGGAACGCTAATAGAAAAATGACATTAAGTTTATCACAACCAATTAATTAGATGAGAGTTTGACACTTCATTAAGACTATTACACTCGTATGTATAAAAACTGGGGGGGAATGTGGCGTTTGAGAAAAATTTCCGGTAAATATTTTTTTAACTACGGAATATTTTAGCCATGATGTTATTTTTGAATTGGTTTATCACTTTGATCGGAAACCAAGAACTATGCTGGAAAGTGATAGTGCTGCCACATAATTTCCTTTGGTAACTAACCATGTTTCAATACTTGAGGGTTCTGATAAAAATATCCTCTTACTATTCAGGGCTTTCATGGTGAAGTTTGTGAGAAATAGTCAGTGGAAATGTTATGAATCCAGCTTGCCGAAAGGCAATACATGTGAAAAATGAGATGTTGCTATTAGACTTGAGTCAATTAAGTTGAAGACTCTATAGCAAGCGCTATATCTGCATATTTTGTGGTCACATTCAAGACACAAAATAAGTAACGTACATTTTCACTGAAACTCTCAATTTATTCAAAGTCGGCAAATGTTTCATTCAATGTTGGATTTGCAGACTTGGGATACTATCCGTCAACTGATCCAAAGATCAGACGTTTTCTTATTGTCGGATTCTTTCCACTTTGATGCTGCTAACATTTTACCCTGCTTCGTTTTTAACAAAAATTATGTTTACCACGAAGCCATTGTAAATAAATAAAAAGCTTGCGCCAGTTTTTCCAGGCTCGAACTTCATTTGACTATTTGTTCCACGTCCAACACATTATATCGATAAGTGCATATTTGACTGAAAGTTCATCCCGTTTATTTTTATCAAAAACAAACTCAATGCTCTGCGAGTGGATCAAATAGAGTATAAATTGTTTCTATCTCTATTGTATTTAGATTTACATTCTTGCTGATTATATAATGTGGTAAATAAGGGATAATGCATAATTAAAATATTTCAGGATCCACTCCTCATGTTCACCGTTGACTTTTATTGGCGATGGTTAACTACTATTTAATAAAAATTTCTACACTCGACTGAAAAATGATAAAACATCCCTAAATTATTCCGTATTCATGAACTGTAAAGAACGGAAAAACTCAAGTACCTACCTGCATTATTTAACTAATCAAAGAGTATCGAAATTTCAATGGGAAAAGAGTATCGAAAATTCAATTACTCTTTAATGAGTTTTTCATAAATGGCTGCTACAAAAATAACGCAGTCCTACACGATCAATATGGATTGTGATATTTGGATCGCGATACAAAGTATTGACCGTGTAGGGTGCTGTATTGATGGATCTCGATACGAATCGCGAAAATATCCGGATATTTTGAAATCCATCAATCAATATAGTTGGATTGCGATAAATATTGGACGTGTAGTAAACCGGTCAATAAATTTGCTTCAGTATTCAGTTAATTGGCAATGGATGAAGATGTTTTAAGCGCCACAATATCATCATCGATTCCCAACAGGTCACATACTGATTGTTGCTCGGACTCTTTGCCTATTACCGGTTTTCTTTCTCAGCGAATTATTTGTAAGAAAGCTCCGCAATTTAATAAAAACCATTTGAATTAAATTAAAATATGTGTAGAAATAATAAATAAAGTATAAAGTATAAGTTCCTAGCGCATGTATTATTGCAGTACAGGTGTACATTATAGCCTGGCTAATCGACTGTGGGGACTTTATAGTCGAAAATCGAGGATTTCGGAAAGATCTTCCAGATGCCAGATACTGTATTATCAAAGCTAGTTTTTCTTTAGCTGATATACAGTTTCTCATTGTTGTGTCTTGGTTCGAGATTATGGAGAATTTCCAGTAAATGATCGAAACATTCCTCAAGCATTCTAAAGTAGTTTCCGAAGCCTTCAGTTTCTCTATGTAGGCGTATCTCGTCCAACAAATTTAAATCAGAATATTTTTCACGATTTCGAAGCCACTCTTTCATCCATTGCTTTTGCTTTACCTTCTTTTTTTAAACCCATTGCTAATATTATTGCCACGCACGCTATGCTTTATATCACTCATTTTGCAAACATTAATTCGCAAACGTCTACACCAAACGAGATTATCAGTTGTACTGACGTGTGATCCGATTGAACGTCTAGGCATTTGTGTTATTCCATCAATTATTACTTGAGTATCGCGATCCAAATATCACGATCCATATTGATCGTTTAGGGTCCCCCAAGCCTCGCAGCTTTAACATTTCTTTTGATGAGTTTGTATCGTAAAATATAGAGTGTATTTAATAATCGTGGATTTTTGAAAATGGGATCGAGGAATAAAGTTAGTAAAGTAAAAATAAATGAAAAAATATTAAACTCGAAAATAGGCAATAATAGTGTGTTAAAATTATGCAATTTTATGCAATTTCAAGAGTGGCATCAATTCTACGAACACTGCAAAGCAAATCACTGCGGAAGGTGGAGTTAAATCAAATATTCGGAACGTACGAATAACTATAAAAAGGGCTAAATACCTAAAATTTAATAAAAAAAAAGGGACCTCCGCTTCCTGCAAGACACAAAAAAGAGAGCATCCGGTTTGCCCGTGAATGCAGTGAATGGGAAAAGCGACGGCGAAAAGTATTTTTTAGCGACGAAAAAACGTTTTTGGTTGGATGGACCCGATGGCTGGTCGCATTTTTTCCACGATTTGAGAAAAGATCTTTTGATAAATATGACGCGTCAAATAGGCGGAGGTGACATTATGGTATACAAGAAAAACAGATACTAGTATTATGAAAAACAGGGATTCTATTAAAACTACACATGGAGAGAAGCATGATAATGCGGCCGAAAAAACTGCGAGCCCTGTAAGGGATTATTTCGCGGAGCATAACATAAGTATGTTACAATGGCCATCGAGATCGCTAGATCTGAGTGCAATTGAAAATGTCTAGAGTCAACTGTCACGTACTGGCGGAAAGCAATATCAGACGCTGAACAAATTAAAAGATGCAAAACAAGCGACATGCAGCTCTCTTCCGCGAAAATATATTAAAAGTCTTTTGAAAACTCAACCAAGAGAATGCTAGAAGTGATAGAAAGTAATGGCAAATCAATTCACTCTTAATTGTTAAAATAAAAAATAACTATGCACCGAAATATCCATTCTTTTTATTTGTAACATTCCAATGCCTTATCTTTTTGTAACCGTCAACTACCTTTTTATTATTAAGCATCTTAAAAAAATTCACTAAGGAGTAACTAAGCCATCAATTCTTCCATCAACATTTCAATTTTCATTAGTTTAATAATGCAGATTCAGCTGAGTGTAATTTTCTTCGAAAAAAAGCGCTAGTTACATTAAACTGTCATTTTTTATATTTCCCAATTAAAGTAAAGATGTCTATCTACAACAATTTGGAAGTTTACACCAATAGAGTTCATTCACAATCAATGTGTACGGCGATGGAGTCATTAGGTTTTACAACTCAGTTTATCCTTGATTTGGCTAAGATGTCTACAGAGCTAAGTCAACTCGAAGCCCGGTATGTGATTTTTGGCTGTTTTTGAACTAAGAACCACTCATCATAGCAGACAGTGCTTTATACTTTCTTCTACATAAGCTTTCAATGTATTATTTTACAATGTCCACGGTTTTTCGTATAAATCAAATTCTTTTCATACTCTTAGCATTTACTATAACCAGCGTAACAAAATCATAAATTAAGTTACGACACTATTTCTGCTTGCCAGTAGTCGAGTTCTTTCGGATTGCTTTTACTTTTAAACGCGAATCTGCTTACCTAACAAAAACATGCTTAAGTATATCTAAGCAGAAGCGACTTCAAAACTACATATTCCCTTCTATTCATTTCGACTCGTTACTCTAAACCAAGAATGTCTAGCCTTTTCTACAA
Organism: Nemotelus nigrinus; assembly: GCA_947369275.1. Classification (NCBI taxonomy): domain Eukaryota; kingdom Metazoa; phylum Arthropoda; class Insecta; order Diptera; family Stratiomyidae; genus Nemotelus; species Nemotelus nigrinus. Next base: position 74,999,317 of record OX376372.1, read on the forward strand.
CTTGCGCCAATTTGTTCGTGGGTGAGTTCAGATGCGCCAGATAACTTAATCAAACTTCTACCTACTTACGTTTACGGTTGGGGTTCGAAAATAGCAAGTTACAGGAAAAAATGGAATTACATTTTAGAATTAAAAATCTCTTTCTTATGAAAAATAAAAAAAAAATCTAAAACTTTTTAACAAAAATATATTTTACTTAATGAGTTACTTAAGTTACTGTGAGTTTTCATGAGTCACTAATTTTGTAGCTTTTGTCTTCGATTGTCAACGTCAAGTTGATGTAATTTACACAGACTTTTCGAAGGCTTTTGATTTTGCTGCTCCTTAAACTTAATGGCTTCGGTATTTTTGGTCCCCTTCTCTCCTGGTTTTCCTCTTATCTTCATATTCGTCCTTGCAGAGTTACTTTTAATGGTTCCATTTCCTTTCCTATATTTTCCACATCCGGAGTTCCTCAAGGTTCTATCCTAGGTCCCTTAATTTTTATCTTGTTTGTCAATGACCTTCCTTCTGTTATCAATTCTCCCTGTCTTTTATATGCAGATGACTTAAAATTATACAGAGCAATCAAGTCTGCGAATGATTTTCATCAATTGCAAGCTGACTTGTTTGCTCTTAATCTCTGGTGTCAAGACAACTTCTTGCCACTGAACATTTTGAAGTGCCATCAGATGTCTTTTGCATATAAAAATACTCCAAATGTTTTCTCTTATTCTTTGTCTGGTATTTCACTGTCAGTTGTCCAGCATTTTAGAGACCTGGGTGTGGTGTTTGACTCAAAGTTAGGATTTGATGTTCATGTCATGAATATGACGTCCAGGGCCTCTAGAATGGCTGGATTTGTCTTGCGTTCTTCGTATATGTTTACAAACATTTCCATTATTTGTCTCCTTGGCACGCAGTATTCTAGAATACGCGTGCCAAATCTGGTCTCCGTGCTTTCAGTATTTATCTGAAGCCATTGAATCTGTTCAGCGCAGGTTCACTCGCTCGCTTCTTTTTAAATTTAATATCCCCTATTGTCCCTACTCTATTGGTCTTTCCCTCCTTCGTATGTCCTCGTTGCAATCTCGGAGATTGTTCCTCGATGAGTGTTCTCTCTTTAAACTTTGTCAAGGCATTTTTTTGTCAGATCTTGGTTCCCAGATAACCAGACGTGAATCTAGTTGTCCAAGTCGTTCTTCTGAGGTTTTCTCTGTTCGGTTTGCTCGTACAGAAGTCTATTTCCATTCACCTTTGCTGCGTCTACCCAGAACGCATAATGCCCTTAAGCTTGGTCCTCTCCCGCAATCTTTTTCACAATTCAAGCATGTATTGAAAATGTTACTTTGAATTGCTATTTTACCTCAGTCCTAATTTTAGTTTTCAAATTATTTAATTACTTTTGTAATTTCTTTTCCTTTTTTATATTTCATTCTTTTATTTTTGCTTTCTTGACGCTGTAATTGGAATTGTATCTGCAGCGCAAGGAATTAATAAATAATAAATAAATAAATAATAAATCAGGTAACTGAGTCGGCCTTTTAAAAACATGGTTCAGTTATAAAGAAGCCATTTTTTTACATTGCTATCCTGATAAAAATAAAAAATTATCAATCCCCAATTTTCGAGCACTTTCCTTTAAAATCATCTTTAATATGTTTAAATGCATCGTGTGGTCCATTATCCTCTTTGCTTTCATCGTTAAATACAACTTGCTGCCAAAACGAAAAGCTCTTTTTGTCGGTACTCTTTATCAAAACCCAATCTTTTTTTGCGATTAACCTTACTGACTAAAAGCTTTCGCCTCGCAACCCTACCTTTAAAACGATGCTTTCGCAAAATTATCCTCATGGTTTCAGGACAAGTTTTTCTCCCAAGATGTTTCTCTGCTTCAACGGTAAGTTTCGAAGCACTTCGTTGTGGTTTTTTTATGTCGGCTTTTTTATATGTCGCACTACCCAGTGTTCATCTGGCGACTTGCAAATTTTTTGAAGAATTCAACTGACATTTGACGAGCCATATTGCTGCCGTTATCTTTTAAACTTAGATAATGCGCAACAAATGATGCCAAAACACTTTCTGAGGATTTCGCATACTCACCATGTCATAAAAAAGGTAATTTTATCTTTGGCGTAAATTTTAAACACATTTATATGCTTATTTGTTTCAACTATGTACAATTTAATAACAGCATTTAATTTTACATACTTTAATTGATTACATATGAAACTTTGTTCTTTAATTATATTCTTTTGTTAATTTCCTTTATTTGAGGTCTAGAAAGTATATTGGTTCCATTTCGGCTTTGATACACTGGGTGAATATCGGCAAATTAAGGGCTTGCTCTCTACTTTTCCTGAAATAGTTACAAAGCATGTATAATTACCACCCCAGGAACACTTACGCTTGACTCCAGTAGTTGAAATATCCGTTTTTCGTGCACCGCGTAGTTCGGCTTATTTTATCAACTTATGTATATATATATATATATATATATATATATATATATATATATATATATATATATATATATATATATATATATATATATATATATATATATATATATATATATATATATATATATATATATATATATATATATATATATATATATATATATATATATATATATATATATATATATATATATATATATATATATATATATTTCGCTGTCATTTATTTAGTTGAAGGTTTGCCATTTTAGAATATGGAATGCAAAGAATACGTGAGTGAATTGGGTGTTGGAACAAAAAGCTGTTGATGCTGATTTTTCGAAAAAAAATTTCTTCAGTGATGAGGCCCATTTCTCGCTTTCTGGATACGTGAATAAGCAGAACTGTAGAATATGGGGCTTAGAAACCCCACGAGTGATCGTAGAGATCGTACATCCGGAAAATGTCATTGTGTGGTGCGCATCATGGTCTGGTGGCGTGATTGACCCGTATTTTTTGAAAACGACCAAGGACGAGCTTTCTCCGTCAATTTTGAGCGCTATGGTCGCATGTTAACCGATTATTTTTGGAGGGAAATCGAAGATTATGATCTTGACAATATGTAGTTTCAGCAGGATGGGGCAACAAGTCACGCAACACAGGCAAATCGAGCTCTTTTGCGAGAGAAATTTCCAGAACGTGTTATTTCGCGATTGGCTGATGTGCATTGGCCTCCAAGATCCTTCAATTTGACGCCGTTGGATTTCTTTTTGTGGGGGTACGCAAAATATCGTGTTTATGCGAAAAATTCCCAAACTTTGGAAAACTGAAAGCCAATATTCGTGAAGCTATGGCCGAGATATTGTCGGAAATGTACTAGAAAGTCATTGATAATTATCTCAAAAGGAATGAGTCCTGTAAGAAATCCAGTGGAGAAAATTTAAACGATATTGTGAATCCCATATAATGGTAAAAATCAATCTTGATACTGAAATAAAAAGTATATCACTTTCTGAACATTTTGTGTGCTTTTTCAAGTTTACTTTCTCAAGTATCAAATGGATAATGGATATATATATATATATATATATATATATATATATATGTATATATATATATATATATATATATATATATATATATATATATATATATATATATATATATATATATATATATATATATATATATATATATATATATATATATATATATAAATATTTCTTTCTCGGGAACGCGCCATCCGAGTGAACGGAAATTTTTAGAATACTTTTGCGTATATGTGGAAAAGGTCCCAAAAAAATTTTAGTTATCTTTGACTTTTTGGCGTCGGCGGCCCTTTTAATGTTGTTTTAAGTACCCTTATAATTCTATCAACAAATGCCTTTCAAAAAAACTAAGTTTGCGAAATGAATTTCGAAGGTATTTCAAATGGAGATATGATAACATTCTGAAAATCTTTAGCCTTATGTGTGTGCTAGTTGCATAAGAAAATGCAGAACATTTGGAAAATTTTGAATCGCGTTAGCTTTTGATGGAATTAGCAAGTCATTATGAAATTCACAAGACGCTTTGATGCTAATAAGGTCTAGACTAAAATAGTTTCTTATGAGCGTGCTAGCCACCATGTAGCTACAGCAAGCATTGAAAGTCAAAACCTTCAAATCAACGAACCTCCTGAAAAATGTTCACTTTCAAAAAACAGCTCATATACATTTTATGCTTAGACACACAGTAAAAGTAAAACTTTTGATATTCGATTTTGAACAAGAACCGTAACCCTTCTCCGATTTATCTATATTTTTAGCATCCGATACTTCTGTTCAGGTTGGAACTCACGGCCCGCTAATCAAATCCAATTGAAGCTCATTGGTCATGGGGTCATTCCACCGAAAATCGACCAACGGTCTTTGATCACTATCGTCAGATTTCAATGAATTTTGCACTGAGAATATAAGTAGTTGATTTATGTGTACCAATAATTTTTTTTTTGAAAAATATCTAATATTTGCGGTAATATGGCCTCTTGGAATTTTTGAGAAATGTCGATTCGTGTTGCAATCAAAAAATTGTATAAAATCTTTTACTTTACGTAGAGCCTTCAAATGTGTCTTGTTGGAAAAGGTAAGGTACAGGTATCCTAGAAAAAATAATGCGAGAAACATCCTGACCAAAAAGGATAAAAAGGATAAAAAGGATCATTACAGTGTCCTTTATCCTTGATTATTTCAAAACACACACCTTCGATTTTCTTAATTTTTTTATGTGTCGTAAATATTTATGTAAGCTACGAATATGCAAAATTTGAAATTGAAGCTTGTAAAAGTACATTTGTGAGGAATTTTTATATGTACGAAATACTAGAACCGCCAAAAAAAATTTAAAGAAAATGGTATCGACACAAGGTGAAACTTACAATCTACGTTTGATATTTTTTGCAAAATCAAGGTCTTGTAGTCCTCAGCTATGACTTATAATTTTTATGATTTTTAATTTTTAAAAGGAATAGTAGTTCGATTTTTTCTGTAACTAACAGACCTAACACTAGAATATAAATTGTTTGCAATAATTGAGAAAATTCATTTGTAATCAATCATGAAACAAAGCAGATTGCTTTTCATTTACTAGCGGCATGAACAATTAGGATTATTTTGGGTTTTCCTTACATCTAGCGTTATATATTTTCCGTTATATGCTTCTTTTTTACTAATGTTCGAAGAACATTAGTATTAAAATCGATTCGGCCAAAAATTCATATTTCCATATATATATGTATACATATTTATATATATATATATATATATATATATATATATATATATATATATATATATATATATATATATATATATATATATATATATATATATATATATATATATATATATATGTATGTATATCATCAAAAAATTTCAGTGAGTTGATCTCAGGAACGCGCCATCCGATTGAGCTGAAACTTTCAGGATACATTGGTGTATATGCAGAATAGGTCCAGGTCTCACTAAATGTCAATTATTTTTAACCCTTTGGTGCCGGCGGCCATTTTAGTGATATTTTTAATGTACCTATTATTCCGTACATAAATAATTTTTGCAAAAGTAAAGTTGACGAAATAAATTTCGAACGTGTTTTAAATGCGAATCGGATAATGTTTTGGAATTTTGTAACCCCATGTGTGCGCTAGGCACCTAAAAAGAGGACGGGAAAATTTGAAAATTTTTAAATTGCGATAACTTTTGACAGAGCTATTCAATCATCATGAAATTTTCAGGACATATTGGTATTATTTAAATGTAAATTTGTGTAGCTTTTAATGAGCGTGTTGGCAGCCCTGTAGCTAGGGCAGGCACTGAAAGTGAAAACTCCAAATCATCGTCTCTCTTGAAAAAATCCCGCTTCTTCAAAAAAAAGCCACTCATATGGAAATCTTATGCTTTGTTTATAGAGTCAAAGTAAAAAATTTGATATGGTACACGCCTTGTAACCCTACACGCCTGGTAACCCTTGCCCAATTTACCTATATTTTTAGCATCAAAAACTTCTGTTCACGGAAACTCACTATCCGATAATCAGAATTAGTTGAAATTTACAAAATGTGTTGGTCTTAAGTAGGACCATGTCTGATAGAAGCGATTTTGAAATGCGGGCGATTCTGTGCCAGTGGTGCCATCTTGAAAAATCACTAAAAAAGATAACTGCTTTTAGCCCTATAAATTCTTATTCAGTCGTTCGATTTTGACGAAATTCACACAGTGGCTGAACCATACTTTAAACCACGTTTGGTAGAAATTTGGTCGAAAAATTTTGTTGAAGCTGCCAGCTATGATAATTTTTGTGCCTTAAATTTTGAAAATTCGCTAAGGAAAATAAAGCTCTTTGCCCTATAACTTCCAGTACAGTCATGGTATCATAAAGAAATTAATATGGCAAATTAATCTTATTGTAGGCAATATTCAGTAGACATTTTAGTTCAATACAATGATAGGGTTGCCAGCTATGGTTGTTTTTGTATTTTTTTGGCATACCTTTAGTAAGCGGTTTTAGCATAGAATTTTCAAATCGTAGTGATCTTATAGTGAAAATAAACACCAAATATTATGATTGAAAAAAATGTTATAAGATTGATTGCATTATCCAGACTGAAAATCAAGTTATTTATGTATTTTTGAGTGCATTCGTGTTTAAAGCGAAAACGAACGGAACATCACTTAAAGTTTATTGATTAACAAGGCTACGTTAACATCTTTTCGATGGTGGTATTAAATGGTCAGGCAGAATATTTGATAATTCGCTACCATATAACTTAACGTTAATCAAATGCATTGCAAGAGCGAATTCATCAGAGTCCAAGAACCCATCAGCATCGGCATCAGATAGCTTCCAAATTTTGCTGAGCACCGAGTTTGATAATTTCGATTTAATAAGCTTGAATTTGGCCGTTCCTGATATTTTTCCATCGACGGAATTTAAAGCCTCGAAAATTGGATCGGTTCTACCTTTATCACGGCCACAAATCCAGTCAATTTCTCCGTAGCCGGCAGCAATACCTTCACCTTTTCTATAGCCAAAGGGTGAGATTATATCATCTACAACACCTTCGAAAGCACCACCTTTGACGATAGCCTCAGACATCACAGTCTGCTCCTCGTGCGGGATCATTTCCATCAGCCGTGCGATATCCTTCGCCAACATGGAGTCCACAACGTCTAATAGATTCGTCCTGAGTGAATGGAACTTGGTGAAGTCATGATGCTGCAGGTTGTCTTGCATTTTTTTAATACCAGGAAAGTCTCCCAGTGAGATTTGATGTCCCGGTTGGATTTTATCGTAGATCTGACCGAGATTTTTGGTCAAGTCTTTCTTTTTGCTGTCTTTGCCGAACACACTGGGCATTTCCTTGCGAAGCTCGGAGATTATGTAAGCTCGTTTTATTAGATCATTAAGTTTACGTAAGGCAGCGTTGCGGGGTAAGGACTGCAAGTCCCGGAACAAATCCTGCTCCTCGTCTTCAAACAGGCGACGATTCATGTCGTAGCGAAGCGGTTGATCCCAGAAGGAGCCGACATAGACTCGGGCTACTTCTGGCGTCTGTAGTACTTTTCCCAAGGACTACATCAAAGCACCATAGGCTCGCATAAGCTGCTGGTGGTCAATCATATCAGCTTTGTTCAAGATTATGCGTCTGAATTCGTCTGAAATATCTAACTTGTGAGCGTCGAAGAGTAGGATAATGCGGTCTACTCGTTCTGCAAACCACTCTAACACTCCGGTGAAATCATATCCTCGGTCGATTCTTTGCTTGTCACCGGACAGAATACCTGCGCGTGTCTACAATGGAAATTGCTTGCAGGACGGGAGAATTCAAACTCGAGCATTGGAAACGATTCAGGAATGCATTGCCATACTTGCTGAGAGGACGAAACTGACGTTTCGGGTCGACAACGAGGGCATTGCCTGGGATTACGCCCTCCTTTTCGTCATACATGACAGCAATGAAACGATCTGTAGTCGTATCAACACGTATTCCGGGAAAGTCACGCTCCTTGATTGAAAGTAGTCTTTCCTGTCGAGTATTGACCGACTAACAGGATCATCGGTTCCGCATCTAAATCAGGGTCCTCTAGCTTTGGAGAATGAAAGTCGTGGAATTGATAGTGCTCCTCCAGAGGCAAAAGTTTACTTCTATAGATTTTCTTCAATTCCCCAACCACATTCTCCACGACCTCTTGATTGGTTTTCTCAGGCTTAAGCCAACTGAACATTTTCACAGCTTTCGAATTCGTTTAAGGGGTAAGTATGAAACAGATCAGATACAAGGATAGTTAGACGTTTTTCACTAGGAAAAATATTAAAACTTAGTGCCAGATACACACCCCACGAAATATTAAGGCGAGGCAATCGGACAATCAGACGGAATCAGACACTTCACACACGAGATCTAGAAAATTTGAAAACTTTTGCGAATGGTAACCCTAAATTTCTTTGCATCTCTATAACTTCCAATGCAGTCTTCGGATCAATACGAAATTTGCAGAGCAGGTTGACTTCAACGTAAGGCAGATGCGACATATTTTTGCCTTCGGTGCTAGTTAAGGGCTGCTAGCACTAGGCCTTTTTGTTATTTTCGTTCCAATAAATGCTTGCATTAAGTATTTTCATCGCAAACATTTGCAATGAAAATAAGTAAACATTGTTTAAATTTTCTAACCTCTGGACATTTTTCGGATGGCAACCCCAAACACCTTTCTGCCGCAGTAATTTTCGATGAAGTCACCGAAATTAAAATTAGCTTAGATTCTATGATTACTTAGGGTGTATTAGTTTTACGTAGGAAAAGTAAGTAGTGGCAGAATACACACTCAAAATCTGCACAAATCCTCTACTGTTCTTCGAACATTAGTGTTTCTAGCGGTTCTGATGCGCTAGGGGTTTTTTTTTGTCTATTTTGCATATTTTTACAACAATTTACAATGCCTGTGGCTTAAATTGATTCCAAGAAGTTGCTTTCAGGGTATAGACAGTGGCGTGGCGTGATAGTTTACCTTAGGGAAGCAATTAGTTCATTTCGATGACTGGCTTTGTCTATGTTTTCTTCAAATTTGTTACGTATTAATGGAACGCCTCTTGTTAGCTACTTTTAACATTGCAAATACAAAAGCTTCCATGAATTACGAGCATGGACGTGAGAGTACTTATACTGTATTGTTATCAGTACTAATTCGCATGCCACCAATATATAATTATTTTTTCATTAAATATATATTTGCAAAAATTAAATATTGGCAAACATATAAATTAGCTATGTTGCAACAGCAAGCTATGTAAATAAAGCATTTGCAAATATAGCTACGGCAACAATAACAACCACAGTGATTATGCAAATTAAATGTTTATACGCATAAAGAAAATTTCAATATTCTAGTACTTATAAAAAATAACAGTAAAGTAACAACATTCCCATAACGAATAACATATATATTTATATTTAAAAAAAAATCTAGTAAATTTAAAATAAATGAAGTGACAGTTGAAAAAAAATCTACTATAAATCAAATTTGAAAAGAAAATTCATGCATACTTCTATTTTAAATTTAATGCAATTTGCCTTTGTTTTTTTTTTGCAAACTCATCTATGACGTCTTGAAAACTTTACTCGCTCAAACATTATTTTAAGAAAACCTATTCTATGGAAAGTATTGCCAAGTCACTTAGTCACTGTTCATCTGTCCTATTCCTGAGATAAGTTTTAATCCTTTTTAAGGAAGAAAAACTGCGCTCTGCGGGCGCTCTTGTAACATTCTCTTTTGCATTCATTACTTGCAATGTTAGAACTAAAAAAACTGATTTATAAAATTGTTTTAAACTATTTTCTGATTTATTGTTGATAGAATATTCAAAAATATTTTCTCTGTGAATTTGCATTAGAGTAAAAAACAATGAGTTCCTTTTTATCCGCAAAAGATCGAGATCCAAAAGGAAATTTAAAAAGGTCACTAATTATGCAATTATAATCCATGCTATTTACGGAACAAATAAATACATTAACCTTTTGATTGCACTCTCACTGTTTTAAGTATAAAATTAAAAAATCATGCGATTCCAGAAAGTAATTCTACGCACTCAATTCTAAACAATTCAAATCAATTTAATTACAACAATACTCTAAACTATTGGTGAAATAATTACCTTCACCAATTAAAAATACCTTCACCAAATTTATATGTAAAATATAGCACAAATTTCACTACCGAACTACATTCAAGCAGTCTCTGGCAACCCTTAAAACATCTCGTAGTTCAAATTCATTCAAAAATTCACATAGTGTGTAGGTACTACAGCAAACATTCTCATTCAAAAAAAAAATACGCACAAGCAAATTATATGGGGAACGTCACAATAAGTTCCACAGCAACCATATGTACGCGGCTTCTCTCTCAGTTTCTCGCTTGAGACGAGAATTTCCCCTAAGAAGCAATTTATGCATTGCTTCCAAACAGCCAGTACAAGCATATTTTTTTGAATGACGTCACAATGCAGTCTACATGAAGTGAAATTAATGCTCGTAGAAGCAATTTTTTAGTTGCTTCCACCCGTCTTGTTCTCTCAATATTTTCATTCGGTGGTGTTACCACCTTAGCCGTGCAAGATGTTCACTATGAGTTTTTGGGAAAATTTATTTAGAAAATTCCTGTCCATGATTTTTCTCGTGATTTTTAAATAAATTAATTTAAAATATATATCAGTAATATGTAAGGAAAGCAATGCTTCCCTTGCTTCCATGAACGCCACGCCACTGGGTATAGATCGGAAGTAGCTGAAGTTAAGGAAAGTGTGGGTTCATATAGACAAAAAAATTTTATAAAATGGGCATTCTAAGAAGAAAGTTAAAAAATTTTACTAGAGTACTGTACAAAAATGTATTTAAAATAAAGCAGGCACTACCCACAGAAGGAACAAAAACAAATAATGAATTATCTATAGCAAATAATATCAAAGAAGAATATTCACAAGCTAAAGAAAAGGAAACAAAGTGTTTACTTTTAATTGATAACGTGCCAAAGTAGTGTCCGAATTTCCTGACGCAACCCCATATATGATTAAAAAAAACTCTAGCGCACCTGAACCGCTAGAAAACTAATTTTCGAAGAAATTGTCTTTGAGTGACAATGTGGAAAGACGTAATACACTTTTTTGTAGAATCATTTCAACCATTCCTTGTTCAAAGCAACAGAACTCAACTATAACACAAATGATGAAAATGTTCAGTGCTGGCAACATTTTCCCAACGAAGCAGCAATAAGTTAACCTTCACAAGCTCATACTTAAATCAACTTATCCTTTGAATTTCGTTCTCATCAGAGGATTTCATCGAAAGCTTCAGCGGTTAAACGTTGTTTGAGGCTGCCATCCGAAAAATGTTCAAAACTCGGAAAATTTATAAATTGGTTTCTTAGTTTTATTGCAAATGTTTTGCATATGTGTATGTAATTTGAAGCATCTGTTGATGCAATAGTTACGAAAGTGGCTAATGCTGGTTACCCTGTGTCAGCAGCAAAGCAAAATATATACCAAATCTGCTTGACGTTAAGTTAAACCCAACCTGCTGCGCTAGAAGTTATACGGGTGAAAAAAATTTTAGGGTTACCACGCTCAAAACTTTTCAAATTTTTAAAGCGTTAATGTTTGTTGTTAATTTTCATTGCAGGATCGTTCCCATTTGCAAATCTAATGACATAATCGCGCAGTAAAGAAATTCTAAAAAATTACAAAAATGGTCATAGCTGGCAGCCCTTTCACGGTTTTTGTACGAAATTCCTATGACATTTGGCTCACATCAAAATCTATTTACTGCAGTAACTTCATTTTGATATCATGACTGCACCGGAAGTTATAGGGAAAAAGCTTTATTTTGCTGAGCAAATTTGCAAGATTTACGAGACAAAAAATCACCATAGCTGGCAACCCTATTCTAATTTTTCAGCCAAATTTTCACCAAATGTAAGATCCAAATATTGTGTGAATTTTGTTTAAATCTGATGGCTGAATTGGAAGTTATAGGCCAAAAAGCTGTTTTTTTCTCAGTGATTTTTCAAGATGGCACCACTGCCACAGGGTTGCCCGCATTTCAAAATCATTTCTATCAGACCTAGTCCTAGTTGATACCAACATGTCCTGTAAATTTCATTATGATCTTATAATCCGGTCATCAGTTCTCGTGAACAGAACTTTCGAGTGCTGAAAATAGAGGTAATTTAGTGATGGGTTGCCGTTCTTGCGCAAATCGGAATTTTAAAAATTTCACGTTGATATAATGCACAAACGTTAAAATTTATCAATGATTTGAATTTTTTGTCAAAAATCAAACATTTTTGAGGAGGTTCAATGATTTGAAGGATTTTGTTTCAAGAGCCTGCCGCAGCTACAAGGTTGCCCGCACTACCTTGGAAATCCATGTGTATTAAACTTTAGTCAACATCAATATGCACAGCAAATTTCACGATGATCCAATGTTTTTGTCAGAAGTAATGACAAATCAAAATTTGGAAAAAAATCCTTGCCTACTTTTAGGCACGCTGCACCCACACACGGCTCAAAATTTCCAATTCTTTACCATAAACAAGCTTAAAACATAATAAGTTTTCATTCCCAATACTTTTTTTGAACAAAAATTCACGCTGCTTGGAAATATACCTCAAAATTCACTAAAACGCTCGACGCCGCCAAAAGGTTTAGGATATCTGAATTTCAGCAAGTTGTGGACCTACCTACTAAATACATCTACGTTCTCCGAAAGTTTCAGCTCAATCGGATCGGCCACTCCAGAGATTATCTCCCTTAATCATTTTGATGATATATATATATATATATATATATATATATATATATATATATATATATATATATATATATATATATATATATATATATATATATATATATATATATATATATATATATATATATATAAAGAAATATGGATTTTCGGCGAAACGAGTCTAATACTACTTTTCTTCGAAAATTAGTAAAAATTAGACGAGGTTATAATACCCCGAAAAGGCGAAGAAGTATAGATATCGCTGGTCTCATAAAATCATTCTACTGCAGCAATGCAAACAGCAGGCTGCCTAAATACGTCAATTTAGCGGAAACATCGGGGACACATTCTGTCTGTGTATGCATTATACATCAAAACGTTAAATTAATAATTAAAGGACCAAAAATAAATTTTCTAACAAAAGGTTCCGATAAAAGCTTGGCTAATTATAAGGACTTTTTATCTCTGATGATATGCTTTACTGCCAGGATTGCCCTGGATCAGCCGTTATTCTAATTATGTCAATAGTGTTAAGCAATGGACTTGTATAGAACTTTCTACGTTAGAAACTAAATTAGAATCTTCTGCAGGCTTTAACTAACATTGCAAAACAGTTTTTAAATCCATTTTTAAAACATAAAATTCTATAAATTTTCTTTGGCAGTTATTCCTCTCCTTTAAAAATTTCTCGCGACTTTACTTTTACGAGCTCCACTTTTAAATTTGGCACATTTGTAGTTTCTTTAACTGTTTAAAATATATAACGAAATGAAGAAAATCGAAGGTGTGCATTTTGAAATATTCAAAGATAAAGGACACTGTAATGATCCTTTTTATCCTTTTTGTAATGGATGTTTCTCGCACTATTTTTTCTAGGATACCTACACTTTATCCTTTCCAACAAGCTATATTTGAAGGCTCTACGTAAAGTAGAAGATATTATGCAATTTTCTGAATGTAACACGAACCGATGTTTCTCAAAAATTTCAAGAAGCCATATTTCCGCAAGTATACCATATTTTCCAAAAATATTTCTTTTTACATAACAGAATATTTCCAAATTCCAAGGAGGTGAGTTCAAAAATTTTCTGAAAATTGGTCGATTTTCTATGGAGTTACCCTATGTTCATATTGGTCTTAAGTAGGAACAGTTCTGATTGGCGCGATTTTGAAATATTGGCAGTGGTGCCAGCTTGACAAATTACTACGAAAAACCTGCTTTTTGTCCTATAAAAAATTCCGATCCAATCAACAGATTTTAATGGAATTCACACATCAGCTGCATCTTACTGTTAGTCACGTTTGATAGAAATTTGGTTGAAAAATTACGTTAGAGCTGCCAGCTATGGTAATTTTTGTGTCTTGAATCTTGAAAATTCGCTCAGCAAAACAAAATTGTTTGCCCTACAACTTCCAATGCAGTCATGTAATCAAAAAGAAATTCATATCGTAAATGGTCCCTGTTATAGGCAAAAAACCATCATATGGACCATGTTATTTCTTACTAAGCGTTATCATAAAATTTTTAAATGGTAATGATCTTGTAATACTAATAAATAGCAAATATTACGATTTCGAAAATTTGAAAAGCTTTGCAGGCGGTAGTCGTAAATTTATTTTTACTCCTATAACCTCTATTAACTTCCAATGCGAAAAAAAATCAACAGGGAGGGTCGGCTTCAACGTGAAGCAGATTTGGTATACTTTTAGAGCTTGCGTTGGTTAACGGTTGCCAGCATCAGGTATTTTTGTTATATCCGTACCAGGAGATGCTGCCATTAGATATTCAAATCTCAAACATCTACAATGAAAATAAGTAAAAAATGTTTAAATTTTCCAAGTTCCGAAAATGTTTCGGATGGAGCCCCAAATATCTTTCTGTCCCTGTAACTTTCGGTTAAGTCCGATGAAAACGAGATTCAAAATTTTAGATGTTTTTGCCGTGAATCAGCTGTGGTAGACTTTTAGTTGCAGTGCTGGCAAAGTGCTGCCAGCACTGAGCATTTTCTTCATTTATGTTATATGAGATCCTGCTTTCAAAGTTTTGTAAGTGGATAATGAATATAAATAACAAGTGTTTGACTTTCCTAAATTTGAAATTCATGTAAATGGTAGCTGTGAGTTTTAATGCTTAAAAGCTGGAATTAACTAATTAGCAGCATGCAGTTGGATTAATATATGTATGTTGTATATATTAATAAATAAATTAGCATAGATCCTTCAATCTACATCCGACGGAGCAATAGTTTTTCCCAGCATTAAAGAGTAAAAAAACTCTAGCGCACCTGAACCGCTAGAAAACTAATTTTCGAAGAAATTGTCTTCGAGTGATAAAAAAATGTGGGAAGACGTAATACACATTTTTTGTACAACCATTCCTTATCCCAAGCAACAAAACTCAACTATAACACAAATGATGAAAATGTTCAGTGCTGGCAACACTTTCCCAATGAAGCAGCAATAAGTTTACTTTAACAAGCTCATACTTAAATCAACTTATCCTTTGAATTTCGTTCTCATCAGAGGATTTCATCGAAAGTTTCAGCAGCTAAACGTTGTTTGAGGCTGCCATCCGAAAAATGTTCAAAACTCGGAAAATTGAAAAATTGGTTTCTTACTTTTATTACAAATGCTTTGCATATGAGTGTGTAGTTTGAACCATCTGTTGGTACAATATTTACAAAAATGGCTAATGCTGGTTACCCTGAGTCAGCAGCAAAGCAAAATATATACCAAATCTGCTTCACGTTAAACCCAACCAGTAAATTTCGTTTCGATTGAATCAGTGCGCTGAAAGGTATACGAGTGACCACCCTCAAAATTTTCAAATTTTTAAAACGTTAATATTTGTTGTTAATTTTCATTGCAGGATCATTCTCAATTGCAAATCTAATGACATAATCGCTCAGTAAAGAAATTCCACAAGATTACAAAAATGGTAATAACTGGCAGCCCTTTCATGATTTTTGTACGAAATTCCTACGACATTTACTTTATATTAAGGTCCATTTACTGCATGAACTTCGTTTTGATTTCTACACTGGACCGGAAGTTATAGTGAAAAAAGCTTTATTTTGCTGAGCAAATTTCGCAAGATTTATGAGACAAAATCACCACAGCTGCCAGCCCTATACTAATTTTTCAACCAAATTTTCACCAAGTACTGTGTGAACTTTGTTAAAATCTGATGGCTGAATCAGAAGTTATAGGAAGTTATAGGCCATTCTCAGAGATTTTTCAAGATGGTACCACTGCCACAGGGTTGCCCGCATTTCAAAATCACTTCTATCACACCTGGTCCCAGCTAATACCAACTTGTTCTGTAAATTTCATTATGATCGGATTATCCGGTCGTCAGTTCTCGTGAACAGAACTTTCGAGTGCTGAAAATAGAGGTAATTTGGTGATGGGTTGTCGTTCTTGTCCAAATCGGAATTTTGAAAATTTTATCTTGACATGAAGGACAAAGAATAAAATTTATAAAAAATTTGAAATTTTTGTCAAAAATCAAAAATTTTTCAGGAAGGTCAATGATTTGAAGGATTTCTTTTCAGCAGCCTGCCACAGCTACAGGGCAACCCGCTTTATGTTGAAAATTTATATGTGCTAAATTTTAGTCAACATCAATACGCTCTGTAATTTTCATGATGATCCATTGTTTTTCTTACAAGTAAAGACAAATCAAAATTTGAAAAAAATTCCTTGCCTACTTTTAGGCACCCTGCACCCACATACGGCTCAAAATTTCCAGTTTTTTATCATAGACAAGCTTAGAACATAATTAGTTTTCATTCCCAATACTTTTCTTTAACAAAAATTTGCACTGATTGGAAATATAGGAGTACCTCAAAATTCACTAAAACGCTCACCGCCGCCAAACCTTTTGAGAAAGTCATGGACGCCAAACGAGCCGTGTTTCGTTTTGGCGGCACCAGAAAAAGCCAGAAACGGCGAGAAAATACTCGACATACATCTCATACATGTATTTCCTACATGTATTTCATACATGTATTCAACAACGAATACAATCCATAGATAAAACGTAGAATAACCCTCTAGAAAATAAAAAGGGAACATTCCAGAGCCTCAAACCCATGAGTCAGATCTCGCATGGCAACGGAAATTCCCATGAGTCATCTTCCACACAGTCAAGATCTTTAAATAGCCCATAGAGCCCTCTAGAAAGCAAAAGCGGAACATTCGAGAATCCGAGACACATTTGGCATGACTATAAATACCACCACGAGAGGTACTAGCAATCATTCAGTAGATGGCGAAGACAGCGCAAAGGCTGTTACTGTGAAAAGCGATCCAGCAGTTCAGTGTATCCGGGCGCGAATAATTAAAAGCGATAAAGTGCGAGTAATTATTGTGCGATAATTAAATTTTAACGCGAAATTATAATAGTGGGATCAGTAAAGTGCACGGAATTTAGTTTTATAAATAATTGTGTGAATAAAAGTGTAATTAGTGTTTTAAAAGAAACTGTTTTATTTTACGAATGTGAAGAATATCGAATCCACGGAAGGTGTTTTAACGGAAAAACACAACAATATATATAAAGAAATATGAATTTTGGGCGAAACGAGTTTAATACTAATGTTCTTCGAACATTAGTAAAAATTATGACATGAATTCTGAAAATAACTGAGAGTTACTTCGCATATCCCTCGGCACTGCAAACGCCTTCCACCGCTGCTTAGGATTAAAAAAAATTCTAGCGCACCTGAACCGCTAGAAATATTAATGTTCGCTTATAATGACAATAAACAACAAATGCTAGGGTTCGGAAAATTTGAAAACTTTTGCAACTGATTACCCTAAATTTCTTTGTACCCCTATAACTTTCAACGCAGTCACGGGATCGAAACGAAATTCACAGAGAAGGTTGTCTTTAACGTAAAGCAGATGTCGTATATATTTGGCTTTGATGCTGGCAAAGGGTTGCCAGCACAATGCGGTTTCGCTATTTTCGCACCAATCAACGCTTACATTGGGTATTCATATCGCGAATATTTACAATGAAAAAAAGTATTCAATGCTTAAATTTTCTAAGTTCTTGGATTTTTTCGGCTTGCAACCCCAAACACTTTTCTATCCCTGTAACTTTCGATAAAATCAGTGGATGAAAACGAAACTTATAGGGTAGCTTGATTTTGATAAGAAGCAGTCGTGGTAGACTTTTAGATGTAGTGCTGGTAAAATGTTGCAAGCACTGAGTATTTACTTCATTTGTATTACAGAAGATACTGTTTTCCAAGCTTTGTAAGATTAGCAAGCGATAATAAATATCAGAAACAAGTGTTTGACTTTCCTTAATTTTGAAATTCATGCAAGTGGCCGCCCTGGAAACTTTTCTGCCCTATTAGTTTAAATGCATTGGTGAGGTCAAAGCGAGATATTGTCCTTAAAATACATTGGAGCACGTGTGAAAAAATATGCACTAAAATTTTATACGATTCCTCTACTGTTCATCCAACATTAGTGTTTCTAGCGGTTCTGTAGCGCTAGAGTTTTTAGTTTTAATATTGAATCGAGCCAGTTTAAAAAAATACATAACCACTACATCTGTACTTCATATTTATTGGAAGCGACTACCTGTAAAAATTCTAATCAATTTTCCATTCTTCTAGCTTATAATCGATGAAATAAAACTAAACAATTCTGGAGATAAATTTCATTCGAACAAGGAGATGTACCCTCCCTACAAACCATTCAAAATCGTTATGGGACAAAATGGAGCAGTCTCACACTTAATGTTCAAAGAAAGCGATCCAATATGGTCGACTAATTTCAAAAGAGCGATTGCAGCTAGCCTACAATTTCAAAAAACAGCTCCTGGTGCCTATGTTCTAGAAGAGGTATATTATAATTCGCTTGTACATGATGAGTAAACTTTACTCGCTTACACAGAAAGGAATCCATGGAAAGTGCAAGACTGAATATTATGTGACAAATAAGACGGACTATCTGTCGATAAGAAAAACTCCTGAACTGAAAACTTGTAGACCATACGCTGAAGCCATACATTTCACCAGGTGCAATGTCCCTCCAAATTTATGCGAGTTCGATTTTCAGGTACATGTGATTAAATTCTTTTAAATGCCATAAGAGTAAATAACACTTGGTCGTGATATTTTGTTCGCAGAAAAATGTTATTATTGGCAACGAAGCTTTGTATGGTCTGCTGCCTCATCCCGAAACCGGGTTCTTCTTGAGCGTGGCGCACGTGAAAGGAACGGCGTTGGTACATACATTTGAATCTACTGGCGAAGCTCAGTTCATCAATTCAGAGTAAGTAGATTACATTTGTTGATGCATTTAATCTTTCGTCCGTGTCCGCTAGACTGCTGCTAAACTTCCTGAACGAAACTGCAATCAGCAACCCAATCGATATAGATTCGGGAATGATGGCAACGGAAAGCAGTCTCGAATTTCAACCATTAGATACAAACGATCCTACTGGCGGCCGCCACCCAGTGGAGCAAGAAAACCTTATTGTAGAAGCGTCGCAGCTATTCAATTCTGTTGCCGAGGGCCTCGAAAGCTCTGAACTGAAATTTAACGAACCTTTTGATAGCACTGCCTCAGAAATTATTAAGCTCATGTCACGAATGAACATACAGTCGTTGCGAAAACTCTTTTTCGAAGTCGATATCGGAACGTCCTATCGACAGGAAACTATTCGAAATATATTTTTCGAAATCATACCACGAATCGGAACCAAGGCGTCTGTTCTACTGACAAAGGATTTAGTAGTCAACAAGCTGGTAAAACCAACAACAGCAATTCAGTTGCTTATGTCCATACCATTTCACATTTTTGAACTATCAGCGGATTTGGTGAAGGATTGCGAGCCGCTGTTGACTCTAGGTGAAACACTTGCTTAGCTTACATTTCTCTATAATATTTCAAACACTTTTTTTAGGTCCCGATAGACCGGACGTGCGTCAGGCTGCAGTATTGAGCTTTTCAACTCTCGTGCACAACGTCTTTGTAGCTGGACACATTTCGAAAGACGACTTTGAACAATATGTTCAAAAATACTTCAACTTCTATTTGAGTAAGTCGTTTGAAAAGACAGAGAAAAATATGTGGACATGAAGATTGATTAGGATACAAAATTTTTGGGTTTGGTTCTTTTGGGAAGGGCATTCAAATCTTCATTAAGTTCCGGAATGTATAAAAAATACTGTTATCTGCTTTTAGGTGGGCATGATTACGAGCAGAAAATGTTATATCTACAAGCACTAGGAAATCTACAACTAGGTAATGTTGCCAGCTATTTAGAGCCGATAATTCGCGATGAAAAGGAGAACGATGACATCAAGTTCTTAGCTGCTTGGACAGCAATGACATTGGCTCACACACGTCCCGAAAAGGTATTAAACAAGCAATATGATGTCCACAACGATACAATGCCCTTTTACTTCTATTTTAGATATACGAGATCTACTGGCCTATTTTCGAATCGAAAAACTCAACGTTGGAAATGCGTGTTGCAGCGTTGACCTTGTTATTGATTTCGAATCCGACTCCCGCAAGACTGATTAGTTTGCATCGACTAATACAAGCGGAAACTTGTCCGCATTTGATAAATTTCTACAGGACGACAATTAAAAGCATTTCGGAAACGACATATCCCTGCTACCAGCACTTGTATGTAATTAATTTTTATTTTCAAACAATATAAATCGGCATGAAATATTTATTACAGGCGAAGAATGCTTTCGTATATGTACCGCCACCTGCCTCCAGCTCCAGCTAATCGATATTGGGTAACTGGTAATTATATCTTCGATTATCGGGACTCAAAATATGGCATCGGTGCCATGCTGCAGGCGTTTTTAGTGGGTGATCCAAAATCTGACCATCCGGTTGTAGCGTACTTTAAATTTGACACTGAAGCACTAGGACGATTTACGGGACAGTTAGGGGTGAAATCTGAAGCCATCGTTTGAAGCATCTATATAAAACTTGCGTTTTATTTTTATAGCTTTTCTTGAAAGTAAAGGGTTTGGCCGATTCCATGTTTGAGAAAATAATAAACCCAAAAACACCAGATACAAACCTCCAGACCCTAGCGAAAATTCTAGAATCGATGAAAGCACCGATTGTCAACAATACTCCCATGCATGTAGAGCTTATTCTTCAAATGGAAGGGAAAACGGTTCTATCATATCATGTGAACGAAAGGACATTCCAGAATCTGACTTACGGCGACAGTAATTGTTGAATGTAAGAACATTTCAAAGCTTTTCAACTCGCTTTCTTTCATATTTTAGTGATTGAGCGTATCAACATTCTTATCCGAGCAGACAGCCATATTAACATGCAGACCGTTAGATGGCCTTTCATGACGAAGTTCAACATCCCTACAGTTCTTGGGACTCCAGCAGATGTGCTGCTTCAAACGACAGTTCTAACATCACTTCGAGGCAACATCACGCAGCATATGTCTCCTAATCTCATCACAAGGTCGAATGAGATAGACGCAAGGTAGGTTCAGTTTATTCAGAAAAGGTCTGTTCGCGTACCTGAATCTATTATAGTAAATTTTTTTTTACATATTGCATTTATTTCACAATTATACATTATGGTAACAATATATTGCACAACACCCCCTTATAAGGAAACAAACCTTGTGTTAGGGGTGAGGAGCCAGAAAATTAATCATACAATATAAATAGCATCAAATCAACATTACGCTTATTAATTAAATAATAAAACCACAGTAGGTAGATTAAAAAGCACACAATAATTCAAGGGCTTTGCAAAGTAGATCACCGTTAACCAATTTCCATATCTTAAAAGCGAAAACTAAATAATTAAAGTAAAAATAGGTACTAAGTTATCATGCATTCATAAAGTATTTTTTGAGGTCCTCTTTAAATGATTTCAAGTTGCGCATATCTTTAAGCTCTTTCAGTAAATTGATGAATGATTCAATACCTGCATATGTGAAATGACTTTGTCCAAGTTGCGTGAGTCTGTACGGGAGTAATAGGGTTTCGTTGGTACCACCTCTTGTACAATTAGTATTAACTCGTATTTTCTTTGCTAATAAATCTTTAAGTGTTTGTATGGATATGTTTAATTTATAAATTTGATCTACTGGTCGAACGTTTAACTGCCGAAATAGTTGCACTGAGTCAAATCGTCGTGGTTTTTTTTAGTAATAGTTTAATCAATGTCTTTTGGGTAACAATCCAAGGCTTACGAACATTATCCCAAGCAACTATTGAATATTGCAAAATTGACTGAATTAACGCAAAGTATAAAGTTCTAACAGCTTGTAGGTTTAAGAAGCCGCGAACTTCAAAGCACAATGGTATGAGCCTTCTTAATTTATTAATTGTACTTTGCACTTGAATATCCCATTTCAAATGTTGGTCAATAATAATTCCTAAATATTTCATTTGAGTAACGCAATCTAATCAATGACAATTTGAGTCACAATGTACAGAATGTATTTTTATATCAAGTTCCTCAAGAAGACCACGGCGTGATAAGGCAAACTTTACATAATTAGTTTTATTAACATTAAGAGTGAGACGGTTAAAATTCATCCAGTCTTTCAATAATGTAAGATTATGTTCAGCCTTCAGCTTTACAGATTGCCAAGCGCCATCCTCCACAAAAAGCATTGTATCATCAGCAAATGAAATTAGGTGGCCTTTTATATGCTGTGAGAACAAATCATTAACATAAATAAGGAAAAGGATAGGGCCTAAAACTGTTCCTTGTGGAACCCCATATTCAAAAGAGAGCTCGGAGCTTAGTTTTCCAGCTATTCTCACTTTTTGCTTACGATCAGTCAGATAGCTTTGTATCTAGTTAATCCAGTTTGGGCAGAAGTTGACCTGACGCAATTTTTGCACTAGCTTTACATGCGGAATTGAATCAAAGGCTTTTGCCAGATCAAGGAAAACTGCATGGGACTTGTGCCCCTTGTCCATTGATTCTATGATTAATGTAGTTAATTTACAAATGGCATCTTGTGTACTACGTTCTGCCCTAAAGCCAAATTGGTTTGCGTTGATAAATTGTCGTTCATCTAAATAAGATACTAGACGTTTCTTTGCAGCTTTCTCTAAAATTTTAGATATGTTAGATGTCAGAGATATTGGACGATAGTTATTAATATCTAGTTTGTTTTTGCCTTTGTGAATAGGAGTGACAATTGCCTTTTTATAGATCTGTGGAAAGGAATTAGTTTGAAAACTTCAGTTTGCTAAGAACACCAATGGTTTGCTAACATACTCTTTAATACTTTTTAAGCATTCAACCGTGATGCCATCAAAACCCGGACTTGAACCACCATGCATCCCGTCAATTATGTGTATTATTTCCAGTGAGGTAGTAGAAATAGAGTGGACATGCTCATAAGATTTACATTGAAGGGGATGGTAGTAATTTTTTGTCTGCTCATTGTCAAATCGGGTCAAATCCAAGTAGTTCCCCTCCAATTTGACAATGAGAGCGAAACGGCGTAAAGGCAGCTTTAACATGCTTTGTGCGCGAGAGGATTGAAGGGGCTAGTGGTGGAAAGTTATACCGTCCGTGTCCAGGGGCTGATTATTTCATGCTCAGTTACAGTATCAATCAATGAAGGGTCAGTGACAGATATGCCAGTATCTATCAAGGTTAGTACGCTGCCGAGCCTGAATTCCTGTCCCCCTTTAAAATGCATGGGAAAAGAGTGACGGAATTCCGGACCTGAATTTTTTTTCAGGTCACTAGAGAAAATCGGTACGCTGCCCGTCCTGAAACGTTGCCTGAAAAGTGTCAGAATTTCAGTGTTGCTCTTCGCTCGTAGGTGGCTCTGCAGCACAAGTGGAGAGTTTTTTCAGGCACGAGGTGCCTGAATTAAATGGTCTGCTATTTATTTGGTCACGGAAAGCAATCATTTTGGCCATTTTGACCGCGCGTCAAATTTGAATTTTGTTTGAAAATTTGAAATTTGTTGTACAACAAATTTCGGAACTTTCTGTCTTCTAATTTTATGCGTAGGATAGTTCGTGCAGAACTTGAAGCAATGATTTTCCAGCACATTTGGTTTTTTTGGCAGATACGTTTGCTAGGAAGCACTTTAATTAGCTGGTTGGTTAATTGAATTAGTGCGACGTTATAAAAGATCTGTTCGCGTACTTCAGCAAACTGCAGCAGTAGCATAATTTGGCAGCTGGCTTCTTTTTGCTGCAAAATTTGGCTTGAAGCAATTATGCGAATCTATTTGAATATATTATAATAGATTCAGGTACGCGAACAGACCTAAAGTTTTCAACACCGCATGTGTACGCGATATGAAATGCATGGATGGAAATTATGTATTCGTGTGAAGGAAATATATATCAAATAAACAATTATTAAATAGATAGCATAATTGTTTTACTTCGAAAAACTACGCCTATTTTCATTCAGTCTAATTGAATTTAAAGTGAAAGTAGTTTTTAAAATTTGCTACTAGAACTTGGTTTCTTTCATAAACTTTGGTTTGGTTCATAATATAGCAGTATGATGAGGCAGCAAACCTGAATGAATTTAAAATTGAAGAGCTGAAAGAAGCATTGATGCAATAGTAACATAGTATTTCACATACAGTTGGTAGATTGTAAAGGTTATTTTCAAAGAAAGCTAATTTCTAAATCCCATGCCGCCAAAGTTGAGAGCAATTAACTGTCACTTTGTATTATTCTACACTTCTCTACACGAAAATTTTTCCGTGTAGAAATAAATAGCACATCCGAGTGTCCGGAATTCAGGCTCGCCAGCGTACTAACCTTTACCGCGAAATCGAGGAAAATAGTAAATAAATGCCATTTCAGTATTCAAACCGTCATAAAAAACTACCGGGTGTGAAATTCTGTTGAAAACAAGTCGAGAAGCGGCAGATCTCGTAAACTGAAGGAACGTGAAGAAAGCAGTGTATTGCCGAAATTAGACATAAGCCGGGAACATCTTCAACAAACCTAGTGGAAAGCATTCAGCATTTTACTGGGAAGATTGTTCACCCAATAACGGTACGTAGATTTCTCCATAGTTCTAGATACATCAGTATATCGGCACGAAAAAAGCCATACATCAGTAAAGTAAATGAGAAGAAACGTTTGGAATTTGCCAAACTCCATGAAAATGATGATTCGACTTTCTGGGACACTGTTCATTTTAGTGACGGGAGCCAGTTTAACTTGTTCAGACATGATGGAAGACAAAGAGTTTGGAGAAAAAATAATGAAAGTCTTAAAAAGAAGAACTTAATTCCAACCGTTAAACATGGAGGTGGCAATATTGTTATGATCTACCGTTAAAACACCTTCCGTAGGTTCGATATTCTTCACATTCGTGAAATAAAACAGTTTCTTTTAAAACACTAATTACACATTTATTATAAACACTATTAATTGTTTACACTTTATATTCGCACTATTCTAATCTCGCGTTACAATTTAACACTTTTTCGCTTTCAATTTATCGCGCCCGGATACACTAAATTCGCTTTTCACCGTAAACAGCCTTTCCGCTGTTTTCGCTTTCTACTAAGTACAATCTAACGCATTGTACCAAAACTCACTATCAACTGATTCCGAAGACTCATCGCGGCGATATTTATATCCGGTCTATTGCCTACATCTAGGCCTTTCTAGAAATGTATCTTGGGTTCTGGATCCGTCTTCGAAATGACTAATGGGAAATTCCGTTGCCATGTGAAATGGGAAATGGGTCCGTGTATTAGGTTCTCGAAGTTTCTCAAACTGCCTTCTAGAGAGTTATTCTACGTTTTATTTACGATTGTTTTCGTTGTTTGAATACATGTATGAAATACATGTATGGAATGTATGTCGAGTATTTCCTCGCCGTTTCTAGCCGTTTCTGGCGCCGATACAACGTCATACGATTCGTTTGGCGTGCATGCAACACTACCCCCTCCTTAGACCTGTTCGTCCCGAACAGATTCGTCATCAACATTTGTGTAAGCCTGATGTATAGCCTTCATTCTCGATCGGTGCTTTCGATGCGTCCGCCAGACACCCTCGTCACGCCGTTCGTTGTACGATCCTTCCCATTCCGGTTGTAGACTAGAACGTTCGTTCCACACCAAAACGTTTTTCGGAAATCCAATTAAACTCGCGCTTAAATTGTACAGCTTCATTTCCGCTTTCTTCACTGCCTCTGGTTGGCGAATAGGATTTTGCCGTTGACGCTGCCATCGCTTCGAAACGCACCTCGCTGTTGTTTTGTGGTCTTCCGGTGATTTCTTAGTTTTCGATCTAATATGCAGTCTTCGAGAAATATTGCCCATCACACATTTCCGCTCAGATCCGGATGCAAATTTCTTCGTTGTTTTGCTGCATTTTATGTCGCCCTTCGATACTTCTAACGGTTTTCCTTCTTTTTCCGCCAAAATGCCTACTCGTCTCGCAGCTACGCATATGTGGTTTTCTTGTTCTTCTGTTCGATGTTTCCATCCTGATCGACGAGATAATGATACTTCGCTGCTCCTCCACTTAATTTTTCGCTCTCCCAAATCCAGGCTAAAACCATGAGAGCCCAGGAAGTCCATTCCAAGTATACACTCGTCCGTTATCTCCGCTACCAGGAACTGATGCTCGAACACCATAGTTCCAAGCTGTATCGGCAGAACGATTTCTCCAAGAACTCGAGTAGATTCACCCGTTACCGTCTGAAGCACGTACCTTTCAGTGTTATTAAGCTTCCAGGACTTAGCCATATCCGCGCTCAGGATCGACCTAGCGGCTCCAGTGTCGATGATGATTTCACAAGCTTGGTTACTGACTTTCCCCTGCAAGCTCAAGTTGTTCTCACGAACATGCAACCTGGCAACGGTGATTATTTCAGGTTTACCAGTATTGCCGTTCAACCGCTGTACTTCAAACTTGTTTCCTACTGGTTTTGCTGCCGTTCTCCAAGAGCAAGTCGCTTTGTTTGACCGTCCAGATTCATTGCTTTGCTTGAATGCTGCTGAGCGTCCTTCACAGTACCTAGTTTGGTACTTGCTGTAGCAGTCACGACTTAGATGTCCTCTCTTTCCGCAGTTCCAGCATCGAGGAACTCTGCTGTGCACACATTCTGGACAATACGTCGATTTCCAGTTTCTGCGACAGTCACGCCTCAAGTGACCCTTTTCTCCGCAGTTCCAACACCGAGGGGCTCCATCTCTCCTTGGTTCCCTGCAGATATTAGCTTTCCTGCACATGCATTCCTTTCGTACTTCACTGACTCTAACATTTCTCCGCAACGCCTGCTTCGCCGATTCGTAGATGAGAGCGTGAGCCAAAGACTCCTTCAGCGACCGTTTCCCAGCCAAACGAAGAGCCATTTGAAGCTCTTCATCACGCACTCCCTGGATGAAAGCATTTTTCGCCGTTTCATCCCGGTGCTCTGGATCCGACCTAGGGTAGGACAGAAGTGTTAATCGCTCAACGTCCTGAGCCAACTCCTGCAACGTCTCCCCTGGTTTCTGTGTCCGTGTTCTCAGCTGCGAACGATGTACTTCCTTCAGGTGGTCTTCGGCGTACCTCATATGCAATGCATTCGTCACACTTGAATAGCTGAAGCTATTGTTCTCTGGAATTGTCAGAAGAACTTCCGCTGCGGCTCCTCTCAATGACACTATCAGTTGTAGCGCTCGCTCTCGATCGCTCCAGTTGTTAAACTCTGCAACTGCCTCAAATTGCTTCTTGTAGATGGTCCAAGAAGTTTGCCCATCAAAAGTTGGTGCTTTCAGCGTTTTGCCAGCTCTTGGATCAGCTGGCACAATTCCTTCCGCTCTCACGCGTTGCAGATCCAATTTCAGCAGCAAATCCATTTCTTCTCTAAGTATTGCCAGCTTCCGCTCTTGCTTCTCGCACTCCACGTTCAACTCTGCCATTGTCAGATCACTCACTTTTGGCATTGTTCTTCAATTACACAACTTCTCACAATTATCACAAAGTCCACACAAATTTTCACCAATTTCAATTAGTCCGCACAATTTACAATGCTCACTGTCCGAAACTTTTCACTTTTTATTTAGTCCGCGCACTATTAATTTTCACTTTTTAAACAAGTTCACTGTCCAGAACTTCACTAAAAGTCACTTTTCAAATCACGAACGCGACAGAATCCCTTATTTCTGACACCAGTTGTTATGATCTACCGTTAAAACACCTTCCGTAGGTTCGATATTCTTCACATTCGTGAAATAAAACAGTTTCTTTTAAAACACTAATTACACATTTAATATAAGCACTATTAATTATTTACACTTTATATTCGCACTATTCTAATCTCGCGTTACAATTTAACACTTTTTCGCTTTCAATTTATCGCGCCCGGATACACTAAATTCGCTTTTCACCGTAAACAGCCTTTCCGCTGTTTTCGCTTTCTACTAAGTACAATCTAACGCATTGTACCAAAACTCACTATCAACTGATTCCGAAGACTCATCGCGGCGATATTTATATCGTTTTTATACGTTTTATTTACGATTGTTTTCGTTGTTTGAATACATGTATGAAATACATGTATGGAATGTATGTCGAGTATTTCCTCGCCGTTTCTAGCCGTTTCTGGCGCCGATACAACGTCATACGATTCGTTTGGCGTGCATGCAACAATATTATAGTTTGGGGTTGCATATCAGCGGCTGGAGTAGGGAATTTAGTTATAATTCAAGAAATTATGGATCGCATAGTACTCGTATATCTCAATATACTAAAAAATAATTTAAAACAATCCGCGCAAAAATTGGGTTTGCGAAGCAGCTGGACATTCCAGCAAGATAACGATCCGAAGCATACGGTTGGTATTGTGAAGGAGTGGTTAATTTTCAATATTCCAAAACGGCTACATTCTCTACATCAGTCGCCCGACCTCAACCACATAGAACATTTATGAGAATATCTTGAGCGTAGAGTCCGAAAACACAACATCAGAAATAAAGAAGACCTCAAAGCCGCCTTGCATCAGGAGTGAACCAAAATACCATTACACGTGACGCGAAATCTTGTAAATCCCATGCCAAACAGGATGAAGACCGTAATTACAGCGAATGGCGGGCCAATAAAATATTAATACTAATAAAAATATACCGTCTAATATAATGAGTTGTACGTGCACAAAGACTTTTCTTCTTTGTTATCTGCGGATATATTATTTTTTTGTTAAAACTTTTTTTGTAGAGACTGAAATTTTGTGGACTTTCAATAAAATATTTTTGTACAAAGGGTTATGTTTATTTTCCAAAAACACAATTATTTATTTGTGCTATACTTAACAACTTTCCGCTTTTTTATATGGTGTACGTAGACTTTTGTTCGGCACTGTACATATAGTACGCTTGACACCCGTGATTTAAAAACTCAAGATGAGTTGTACTGTGAAAAAAGTCCACTTAAAACTCGAGTTGAGTTGCAGTCTGGCCGTAATATATGTAGAAGGCCGGTCGCGACTTACAATGTGGCAGATATTAAGGTACTTATTGGTCGGCAAAAATACCTCGCCAGGGTTGAAGGGTTTAAAAGCCTGTCCGTTTTATGATAACACTATGCTCAAATTTGTTGCTCACCTTCTTTGTGACCTAAGCCAGGAAATTGCTTTTCATTTACAGTTCGAATCAAAAATGTTGCTGGAACAATATGCCAGCTTAATACGCACATCCATTTTACCAAGTCCACCTAAACCAGGTCAAATACGTTTTGCAAATAGCTGATGCTAAGTAAACAGCTGATGCGTGTACTGATCTCTTACTTTTAAGATTTACTGGTATTTCTGATGTATTTGCCAGATCTCAGTACCTGACATTCTCTCAGCTGTAGAAAAAAGAGACTGTGCGAACTGGTTACCAGTTTTCCTTACGGCCGCCATTTTGCTCGTTGATTACTTTGCCATCCTCCAGACTGCGACAAATAGCTGCTACCATAGCAGCTATTCTGATATCTTGGACAGCCCGACTATCAAATAGAAAGCATCAGAAAGCAGCTATTTAGTGACATTGGACGGCAAGAGCAGCTAAATTTGCAGCTATAGCTGCTATAGCAAGAATATTGAACACACTCTTGAGTGCTATAGCAGCTATAGCGACTAATTTTAATTTTAAAAAGTTTTGCGGGTGGTAATCCTACATTTCTTTGTACACCTATAACCTCCAATTCAGTCATCGAATCGTGTAACAGATAGAGCGTTCCCGTACTTTTCATGAAATTCCCCACCACATGATTCAGGAAAATTCAGTAAAATTCAGTTACTGAAAGTACGGGAACAGGACCTATGGTATACTTTTGACTTTGGTGCATGCAAACGGTTGACAGCACCAGCCACTTTTGATATTTTGAAATGAACAGATGCTACCATTAAATATTCATATGACATGCACATATACAATGAAAATAATTAAACAATGTTTAAATTTTCTAAGTTTCGAAATTTTTCGGGTGGCAGCCCCAAACATTTATCCATCCCTATAACTTTAGCTGAAGTCATCGGATGAAAACTGAATTCTCAGGGTAACAGTAAGCTTGATTATCACGTACTCAAGTTCTTTGATAAACAAAGGCGCCAGCCCAGTGTATTACTTTAATCCGACATTTGTGTTCAAGGCGTCAGTCAGGTAATTATTGTTTCTTAATTGCGATGTTGTTTCTTAATTGCGATGTTGTAAATTTATTCGTCATTTTGATTAGTCGGACTAGTTTTGCTGGGATGCCACAGTGCAACATTCTTCTATACAGTACGTTTTGGACAATATTATCATACGATTGCTTAAACTCTTCGAAAATTTGCAGACTTCGATGTTGAACTCCTAGTATTGCTCGAGCACTTTTTGACCGTAAACAGTTGATCAGTTGTTCAGGGTACTGCAGGATGAATTTGAAGTAGTGATTCTCCTACTGCCGCGATCAAGACAAGTAACTGATAGCAATATGGAAGAAATACGCGGGCGACTGTTCAAATCCAACAAAGTCTATTACAGTCTTTCAAGGGTCTTCTAATTACGAAATCTCACCCAAACCTGAAAGCTCTTGTTGTACAAAACCATGGCCTTGAAAGTACTTATACGTGAATCCAAAACTTGGGTGCTCAGCAACCGGCTCTCTGACCTCTTGCCGCGTTCGAGATGAAAGTCTTGCAGAGCATTTTTGGCCCCATATATGAAGCTACAGTCATCCGTTGTACGCTATCTACCTAGAAACAGATATACTTACAAAGATAAAGTTTGGTGGACTCCGAGAGCAGAGCTCTTAACTCGTATGAGCGAAAAGGAACCTGCTCAAAAAACCATTTGCCGCAAATTTTATGGCAGACGACAGCGAGGGAGACCTTGTTTACGCTGAAGGAATGGCATTGACCAGGATACTTGAAGCATCGGGATGCATAATTGGCTCACGATCGGGACCGTTGAAAAAACTTAGTAATGGCAAGGACTGAACCTGGGTTTTAGTGCAAAGATGATAATTCTTATATTAATGTTCTTTGAAAAAGAGTTAAAGCAAAAGAATTGACTTTGAAGTGTGCAAAAATAAGATTGTTAACAAATCTGCCGAAAAACTTTGCGAACATTGATTTTTGAAGCTAAAATTGCACCATCAAAAATTATAAGGTTAAAAATTTATTATTCTACGAATACTCATTTGTATACTATTTTAACAATCAGACATTAAGTTCAAATAGATTTTACTTACATTTGTCTTGGCTGGAACCATTTGTCCTTCAAGCATAAATTAAAGTAATTCCATGACAACCTTTTGTTGGGTCTAGAGGTTGAAACTGGCGGAGAGCTTCATCACAAATTTACGAATACGAGTGTGGAGTGATTAGTTCCATCACTCATTTTACCCCTGATTAAGTACAGGTATCTATTCAGTGCTGTGTGAAGGGAAAGCTCAATGCGCGGTCCCTCACCCGAACCAGGAACCCCACACGAATGAAGTGTGGCTACTTAAGCTAGACTACTCAAGCTGCAAGCTTAACACTGTTTTGTTATATTTTGTTGGTGATTAGCAACTACCAAAAACTGTTATTGCGCAAATTTTTGATTTGTCTCTTTCTTCAAGCCTATAAGCCTTAATTATTTGGAATTTCTCATGCTTGTTAAATTGCAGGTATTCATCATATGCACTATGTAAGAGTAGAAGCTACAACCCGTTTTTGAATCTGGAGCATCAAATTAATCGCGAGCAAGGATTTCTGGTTTATATTCCTGTAAACAATGATATCAGTGTGAATATAACTAGTAAATCACTGAGATTTGTATTTTCCCGACCCGACAATTTGACTAGTGGGCTTTCGTTTAAATCACGCTCGGTGACAACGACAAAGGGCTACATAACCCGATCTTCAGCAGAACCTTACGAAGAGATTATTTTACCCGAGAGGAAGAATGATGTGGTAAACCGTTAAGTCTATAAGCGGCAACATTGGACGTAACCGACTAATTCAACTATTTTCAGCTGGAATTGCTCAACTATAACATACCAGATATCGGGCTGTCAGCTTCAGTGAGTACGAACTTCCAGGAGCTCAACAGCTACCGTTCCATGCTATTCAAATCCGAGCTCATGGAAAAGTAAGAATTTATTATATGCTGATTATTTTTGAATTTTCACAGCTTGTAATTAAATTTTTCAGCGGATTTTCATCGAACATGGTGATCAACACTCTCATGTACATGTTCGGAATAGCACAACTGAGCTCCGTACATCTTGGGCACGATAGAAATTTCACGTTTTTGGTGCACAACACCGATTTCACCAAAGTAAGTGCGAAAAGTCGCGTTATTATTTGTGCACTGTCATATTAAATTTTAGGTTGAGGGTTCAGTTAATTTTCAAATGATCGAAGGGCAAGGTGATAAGAGCGGACAGAAGATTGATTTTAGTTTGGTGCACAAAAGCGGCGTTCCCGACAAAACTCTGCATAGATGGAATGTCATCCTGAACATACTGGCAACTTCCAAAGGAAACTGGTTCAAACTAACTGGAATTGCGAAGCGAAGTAAAAATGACGACCAGGATTGGAAGGTAAGTTTTAGTCAACGATATATTTTTCAAATACTATGCAATGCCAAAATAAACTAATAACTGTCACTAATTCTTGCCTCATTTATTTCCCGGACTCT
The DNA here is from genome assembly GCA_947369275.1 of Nemotelus nigrinus. Lineage (NCBI taxonomy): Eukaryota > Metazoa > Arthropoda > Insecta > Diptera > Stratiomyidae > Nemotelus > Nemotelus nigrinus. The sequence goes on from OX376372.1 coordinate 75,032,174, forward strand.
TGAGATATCAGCTCCGCAATGCCATCGTGCAATATTTTGACGGCTTCGAATTCAGTAATTCCAAGTTTTGGCTTATTTGCGATTTCCAAAGCAGGTTCGATTTCTTCTTCTCGATATCGAACTTCGAGATTGAGGGAATTACAAATTTCTCGCAGCTTATCGAAATCTGCTGACAGTTTTGGCAGGCTAATATGAACAGAAGCTCTGATTGTAGATCCCAAATTGGTTGGAGATACGGTGATGTAGCCATATTGCTCGTCACGGCGAAATTTCAAATCTCTCTCGATAGCAGGCAGCACATTGATAAGTCGGCGATAAACGTCGGCTGCAATGTTAAAAATGAATATCCTTGTGACACGCCTTACCTGATTATAAATACTCACGAATATTTCCTGTTTGGGACATTGATATAATTTGCACGTGGTCTTCTTCGTTTATCCATACGGCAAACGTTCTAGGTGGATTATAATACGCGCCGCGACCGGTTGGCCAGAAACGGTAGCCCCCAGCAGCATCCAGAAGCTTGTTAGTTTTGTCGAACACGATGCGAGCTTTCAGCAGCTCTTTCTTTGTGTCAGAATCAATCGCTTCTAGAGGATAGAATGCTCCATCATATTCGCCTTCCAGGCACATAAGCACTTGCGAAACCTTTAAAATAGATTAAATCGTTGTTCCTTAATGAAATAAAATAATCAATACAAATGTTAAGGAAAAATAAGCAAGATTTGAATAATTTTAAAACTGATGGCCAAAAACTCACACAAACGCTAATTGGAATTCAAGATAACATTCCTCACTATTTTTTTGAATTTAAAAAACGAGTGCGACAGAGCTTAAGAGTGCATTCTAGGCAGACGTAACAAATACGAGTGTCAGTCGACTTACTTCCGTATATGCAAAAGGAAGAGAGAATACTTTAGATGATCGACTAGTACGACTTGAATAACGTTTGAGTATAACTGGGAACCAAGATTAGACCAAAAAAATCTAGCGCACCTGAACCGATAGAAATACTAGTGTTCGATGATCAATAGAAGAATCGTGCAGATTTTGAGTGCATATTCTACCTCATGTGCTCCAACCTGTTTCAAATGTAAAACCACATTGATCTTAACAATGCATTTAATATATACATTAACAATAAACTCATAAGGTGGAAAGGATTTCAGGACTACCACTTGCATGTATTTCAAGATTTAGGAAAGCCAAACACTTAATGTAAGCATTTATTGATTCCTAAATAGCAAATAAAACTCCTCGCGCTGGCAACCTTTTGTATATTTATATATATATATTTATTTATTTATATATATATATATATATATATATATATATATATATATATATATATATATATATATATATATATATATATATATATATATATATATATATATATATATATATATATATATATATATATATATATATATATATATATATGTATATCTATATCATTAAAAAAACTAGACTACAGTGAAAAAATCTCGGGAGCGCGATATCCGATTGAACTGAAATTTTCAATTTTCAGGAGGCATTGGTGTAAATGCAGAATTGTACCAGGCCTCACCAAATGTTAATAATCTTAAACCCTTTGGTGCCGGCAGGTATTTTAGTCATATTTTAAATATACCTATTATTCAAATCAACAAATAACTTTTACAAAAAGTTCACGGAATAAATTTTGAACGTGTTTTAAGAGTGAATATGATAATATTTTTGAAATTTTTAACTCTATATGTGCGGTAGGTGACAAAAATGAGATTGAAAAAATTTGAAAATTTTGGAATTGCGATAACTTTTGACCAGACTAAGAAATCATTATGAAACAAATCCCATACAAAATCAGCCTTAAATTGATGTGAAAAATGTGACAGTTCAGAATTTCATTCGAGTTTAATTTTTTATTGAAAAATGACTGATGTATTATGAGCGAGAGTGCAACAGCGCATCCTTGCAGCAGTAGTTATTGTTTTGCCGATAATACCATTTTTGATGCCGGTTAGTTAAATTTATACGCAACGAATTCAAATGTAATACACTTGTTAAATAGCATTAGTGGAATTTATACTGCTCCTGGTGTCGAGGCGCGGAATTTTATTTCGCTAGATTCCGCACAGATGTTTTCGCTGTGTTTCGTTTCGTCGAACACATTACTAGGCTTTACCATGAACCAAATACTAGAGATCACGACAATGCGAGTTAAAAACTCGTCATGTTCTGCGCATATCCCGCCTGGCGCAGTTTACGTCATGTAGCAGAGAGCGGTGGACCAAGAAAAATGTGGTGAAAAGAAAAAATACATGCATCCGAAGATGATGGTATGGCAAATTTCAAACTCGTCTTCTTTTGCGAATGATTTAATTTAGCGTCGTTCAAGTTGTAATATATGATGTAGCATATAGTGCCGAATAGGGAGAAATATTGTGAAAAATAGGGTTTGTTCAAAATGTAGTATGTATGGTAATTTTAATGATGCTTTGAAAAATGTGAGTGTTGTACTTCCTTACAGTAATACGTGAATGAAAAATCTATCGATATTTTGCAGTCATAAATAATCCGTTAATGAATTATAAAATAAAGACGATTATGTTTTCAAGTCTTTAGCCGAATGTAGCCAACCAAAAAACAATACCCTGATTCACCTACAAAACAGGTCATTTCGGAATGGTTTGTGGGCGTGCTGGCGCAGTTTACGTCACAAAAAGGGTGTTGACATGCGCATGTCGTGATCTTGTCTTCTTGGTTCATGAGGCTTTACAATAAAAACCAACTCATATAAAAATTTTATGCTTTGTTTACACAACTAAAGCAAAATTTTTGAAATTTCACCGCGGACAAGAACGGCAACCCTCCTCCAATTTGCCTATAGGTCCAACTAGTGATGAGTCTGCGTCCGTACGCGCGCATATGCGCCCAGGTAAACCACGCAAAGCATATGTTGCACCCATAGATATAAGAAGAATGGATACGAAATGGGCCGAGAGAAATGAAGCAATTTTCGACCTCTGGTCTCAATGTGTTTGTATAAAACAATAACAAATTTCATGCAGAAAATTTGATGTGTTTGGAAATTTGTTGAAATGTATTAGTTTCCCCGTTATCCCAACCACCCCGTAGATTGGATGGATTGAAATTAATGTTTACATAGAGAGTCTACAGCGCTGAGGGGTGGTGCGTGCGGCATTGAGGGGAAAGCTGTTTTACAGAGAGTAAGATTGCATGTGTAGTAAAATTGCTTCACTCACGTACGGGCTCATGCATTGTGATTGCGTGTCCATTCTTTATATGTCTATGGTTGCACCCAAACATAACGTTCCGAATAGCCAGAAAAGTGGCATGCTCATTAAGCAGCCGTTTGCTCAATTTTTGATATGAGCTGTCCGTACGTAAAGTGGTAATGAGATACGACTTGACATACGTTCGCTTATGCGCTGTATGGGCAGTTAAATTCACTCCTATTTACGTACGTCAAAAAGTGCCTTTTTTGCTCTAAAACCGGTCGGTTTTGACAGACGATTACGTTCGCAGACTCATGTTTAGTTAGGGCTTATATTTTAAGCATCACAAACTTCTGTTCACGGGAACTCGCGGCCCAATAATCAGATACATCTTAAATTGACAGAATGTATTTATTTTCAATAGGACCAGGTCTGATAGAAGCGATTGAAATTTTTCTTGAATTGTGATAGCTTTCGAGAGAGCTTTTAAATCATTACAAAACTTACAGAAGATATTGTTGTTACTAAGTTGTACACTTTTATAGTTTTGTATGAAAGTGCTGGCAACCCTGTAGCTACGGCAGGCGCTGAAAGTGAAAACCTTCAAACCATCGACTTTCCTGAAATATTTTCGTTTTTTATAAAAAAAGCAACTCATATACAAATCTTATGCTTTGTCTTCACAGTCAAAGTAAAACTTTTGAAATTCCATGTCGGACAAGAACGGTAACCCTTCCTCATTTTACTTACATTTTTAGCATCAAAAGCTTATGTTCACGAGAGCTCACGATACAGTTCAGTTACAGATACAGCTGAAATTTACAGAATGTATTGGTCTTAAGTAAGACCAAGTCTGATAGAAACGATTTTGAGATTTGAACCATTCTATGCCATTTTGAAAGATCACTAAGAAATATAACTGCTTTTGGCCCTATAAATTCTGATTCAGTCACCAAATTTTAACGAAATTCAAACAGCAGCTGAATCCTACTCTGAGCTACGTTTGATAGAAATATGTTTGAAACATTCGGTTGGAGCTGCCAGCTATGCTAATTTTAATGTCTTAAATTTTGAAAATTTGCTCAGGAAAATAAAGCTCTTTGCCCTATAGAGTGCAGTCATGGAATCATAACGAAATTCATAGTGCAAATCGAACTTATTGTAGACAATACTCAGCAGAAATCTAGTTGGAAAAAAATGATATGGTTGCCAGCTATGGTTGCTTTTGATTTTTTTGTGTCTCCGTTGCTTACTGACTAATTTGCTAATCATACAACAAGATAGTCTTTGTGCAATTGACCCAAATCATTAGACTTTTGAGTATATAGGTAGCGACAGGGTAACTGTGTGGCCGATAAGATCATCTTGTTGTCGTAGGTTTTGTGTTCACACGGACTCCCTATAGTTTGTACTCTCTGATTTAAGCTTTTCTTTACCCTCCTCCTCGTCTTTCCACATTTTTTTGTCACTCAAAGACAATTTCTTCGAAAATTAGTTTTCTAGTGGTTCTGCAAGTTTTTTTCCCTCCTTTCTTCCACTCTCTCCATCACTATATCAGGATGCGTGCATAATTTTTCCCCTCTGGTAAGTTTCCCATAGTGCTTCCCAGAAAACTAGTTTGTTGGTATAAGGGACAGCACAATTCTTATCAATATAGAGTGTTTTCAATATTCTTGCTATAGCAGCTATTGACCCTGGTTATGCCGTAGCTAAAATAGCGCTGCCAAACTGGCGCTGCTATAGTAGTAGCGTTTACACCGTACAGCTTATTAACCAAAGCAAAAATGGCGTAATATCTGAAAGGAGCTCAATATAAGAACAAAAACACCCTTGCACCAAGGCTTCCAGATTGCGAATGTCACTCGAAACTAGAAATCCTATTTATGACTGTTCTAGTGTTTATACCACTGCTACCTTCAAATTTATAACCGCGCTAAATTTTAGCAGCGCTAAAGTAGCGTAGCCAAAATAGCAAGCTCTGCTAATTTAAAAGTGGTTTATACCGCTGCTAAATAAGCAGAGCTCACTAATTTAGCTACGGCATAAACGCACTCATTAGCTGCTATTTTAGCAGCTCTGGCTGTCCAATGTCACGAAATAGCTACTTTTTTATGCTTGCTATTTGACAGTCGGGTTTTCCAAGATTCCGGAATAGCTGCTATGGTAGCAGCTATTTGCTGCTCGCAGTCTGGAGCATAGCAAGAAAGTAGCTAAGGCAAAATGGTCGTGCTACGTAGCAGCTCTTGGCTGTCCAATATCCATAGCTGCTTCAACTAGCTACTGCGAATTTTGACACTTGCTAAAGTGATGCTATGCTATGCTTTTGGAGCAGCTATAGCATGCACATTGAACACACCCATGATACACACTCTTTTATTGTTTCATGATTGTCTTCATTCCAGAGAAAAGTATATAAAAAACTCTGGTAATTATTGTTATTGTGTGTGGTTTTCATTTAATATTTTGTGTGCAATTTTAAGTTTTCTCTGAGTTTCATGATGTCTCCCAATCAGCTCGATGATAGGCTTAGTTGTGTGGCTCCACAAGGCTGCTCCATATTTAACAGTAGACAGGATAAAAGCATTTGAGATTAAAAGTTTAGTGTAATTATTAGAAATTAAAGGTAGTTTCCTAAAATTTCTAGTCATGTAAAAAACTGAATTTATAAAATAGAATTAGAAAAATGATTTAAAAATTTATGATCATTCCTTGGACAAAGAACGTAAACTTGACTTATTTATTTGGACAGAAATCATGACCAGTAGTGATACGTTAATTATTAGGAGAACAAAAGTTAAAAGAAGAAAGTACATTCTTTTATACCAATATAAAGTGGTCAGAAAGTACGATACATTCCATCCTGAGAAAAATTACTGCACACAGACCGTGCCTTTTTAGTATGCGACGGAACGGAAAGACGGAGGTTGATCTTAAAATTTGATAGTTGTTGGTATTTATTACTTACCTTCTCCATAATGACAGTAAAATCTTCCTCACTCATTTTAGGGAAAAGTGGATAATCTTCTAAATTCCGTGAGCATCGAATCTTCACCGATTTTATATACTTTCCATCGGGATCGACATTTCTGAAAACGCTCGGGTCACCCCAATCAGTAGCCGGTTGCTTCACATCAGCGTCTTCAGCTAGGCCATGATAATCTCTAATGATAGGATCTAACACTTTCGAAAATACAGCATAGCAATCATGATCGCCCACATATACTCCAACTTTTGGACTATGTGGATGAACAAAACCTGCATTCAAGCAGTCCGCCAGTGTCGATCCATAATAAGACTTCAAATCCTTAAGTTCTTCGAATACTGCGTTCGTTAGATACTTGCGGATGGGTGAGTCACTATTCTCATCTTCAAGGGTTTGAATTCCATTTTTGAGAAGCAACTGCACTTCGCTAGGTGTGCGTTTACTAAATTATTTTGAACAATTGAGAAAAATGAGTCAATTGCAGATTCAAAATAAATTTACATGTTCCCTTTGACACGATTCAATTCCTTCTCGAGTTCAGAAATTTTATTGTTGGCCTCGAGCAGATCCGCACGCATATTATCGAATTCCTCATCGTCAGGACACTTTTCACATAGATGCTTCCGAACGAATCGGACAGCATCGTCCGGTTTGTTCGTCTCTTCGTATAGTCTAATAAGTGCTTTACTTAATGAATCTATGACGCCGCTTCTCTCCAGATATTTCCTAAATTGTTCACGTTTTGCTTCGAGCTAAAAAAAAAGACGAGTGGAAATTTAGAGCCCCGCATCAAATCTGAAGGATATTTACTCACTGAAGTCATATTGGACTTATGATTTCGTGCTCACCGGAAATTTTATATTATTGAATTGACAAGCTAACTCGTGGCCTACTGCTTCTCCATTATTCCGAATACTAAGTTGTAGTAGGGGAGCCCAAGCGGGGATTTCTCGCGTTACTCGAGCGCGTCAGAAAATCATATGGGGAGAAGCCCTGCACCCTGCAATGTACCCTACCATATATGAGCCCTTAATATAGTGGGGTGCGTTGAGGGAAGCCCGTCAGATTAGTAAAAAAAAAATGATCCTCAGAAAAACTCGAGCGCGTCAGATTAAGACAAGGTAAGTTAAGTACATCCAGAAAAGAGTATATTTCAATAATCTGACAATTTGAGCGTGGCTTAAGGAAATGGGCGAGTCACAAAGTTGTAAAAAAAAACCTCACCTCGAAATACTCGAGCGCGATTAATTTTTTTTTTATTTTGAAGAAAATCCTATCAGGATTACGAAAAATATATAATCTGACGGTTTTCATGGGGCGATGTAGCTACAATCATCAATAAATGAAAAAAATTGCAGGATAAAAACTGATCTTATCTTGTTTAACAGTGGGCCACAAGCAGGCAACGAGCTCATTTCTGAATATTTCAGATGGAAGCTGAGGGATATCATTTTATGGAAAAGGGGGGATAACTTTTCGGAGCACACTTTTCCATCTACCCTGGAGTGTGGTAGATAAGTTTGTTTGCATGTTTTTTTTCTGCGCTTCTTAAACATAGAAAAATAAACTCACAAACATTCCAAGTCGAAGTCAAAATCGGATATCAACATTCCGTTGAGAAAGAAGATGCTGTTAGTAGCAAATGTTTATATCAATATATCTCCAAAACGGTTATAGTTACAAGAAAAAGTTAGCAGATATTTTTTGTTGGAAATTTGTTAAGCTACAAATTCGTCATACTTTGTTTGGTGGCACTTTTGGTGACCTTTGACCCCGTATAAAAAGTAACGCAGCACTCGGATCGATGGGCAATTTGGACATTTTGTTCAATACGCCAGTGCCAAGGTTCACACCAAAATTCAGCTTTGCCCTAATTTTTCCGAAGTTTCGCCTTTTTTATGTCGGATTTCACTGGACCAGACGCGTTGGTTTGTTTGTTGTGTTTTTTTTTAAATAATTTTATAAATTAATAATGAGTGATGTAAGTGTGAAATGTGTATTTTTTGAAAAAGAAACTTGTGAAAAAACTAAAAAGTTTACACATGAAACATTAAAAAAATGTATGAATATCTTGCAAACGTGTTCGAAGAAAATCTAGCAACGCTTATGCTACGGTCGTAATTTCGGATGTAACATCTTTAAACGATATATATATATAAATATATATATATATATATATATATATATATATATATATATATATATATATATATATATATATATATATATATATATATATATATATATATATATATATATATATATATATATATTTCATCCAGTTATTTCATCCAGTAATAAAAAGAAGAAACGAATTTTTTTTTTTCAAATTGTCAGATTAACAATATCCCTCCATATAATTGTCAGATTATCATTTAGGACAACTAAGACATCAAGTTGAACCCTCTGTATAAAACTCTGACGCGCTCGAGTATTTCAAGGCAACATTTTTTTTTTACATTTTCAGAAATCAGTCATGCCTTTTGGTCACGTCCAAATCGTCAGTCATTTAAATAGGACACTTTTTTGAGTTCACTTAACATTCCCTCTGAATATCTGACACGCTCGAATAACTTTTTTTTTGTGTGTTTTTTTACCTCTTTTTACGGCCACCCCCCACCAGTTAATCGTCAGATAAATAGCTATCGGCTATCAGAAAGACAAAGCGCGTATATACTATAAATGTCTGACGCGCTCGAGTATTTCCATGTAACTGTTTTTTTTTACGTTTTAAAACATTTTTACACGCTCTCCCCCCCACTAAAATGGAAAACTTGACATAAACTTTTTTTCATTTTAGAACCTAATCTTCACAATCCAATAGGTCCCCATGACGCTTTAGTAACTGCAAATTTAGCATCCCGGGCTCCCCTACTATTGGTGTAGTAGCGGAATGTAGCTCAAAGCTAAGAATTGCGTTACACCCAACAATTTCAACCCGATGTTGTGAAAATTTACAGACACGGTACTTCTTATTTTTAACGTAATTATTAGAATGTCAGCAGCAAATGTATGTGTATTATAAAAGGTCGTGCAGTTGCTAGGGAGTGATTTGAAACAAAATAAATAAAATGATTATGTGGTTTGAATTGCAGATATAGCGAATCTTTAAGGCTCTAAATCTAATAGAATGGAAGTACAATCACAGCCGATAGCAATAATCATTTTTCTAGCAAATGAATGAATGGAATAGTAAAAATGTTTTGCTCATTTCTTTATTTTATCCAAATTAGGTTAATTTTATTGATATAATCCACTATAAAATTGAAAAAACTAAAACTAGGGAAGTAATTGTAAAAATTAGTAATTGAACATAAATGTAATTAAAAAATAATATATCGTAAATATATTTCTTAAAAGATGAAATAAAGACCCAAAGTTCATAGTTCCTGGGAACCATATATGTATAAAAGGAGGAAGTATAAGTACACCTCTATAAGAGCAAAAGAGAAGAAGAAAAACTGTGGTACTGGAGGACAATTGGGACAAATGGACTACAATTTGTGCAAAAAACATTGGTCGAGGTGCAATCTACGAACTATGGAGATATACAAACGAAAACATAGAGTAGAGGCTTAAGTTGTTGGAAAATGGCATGACATCGCAATTAGACGCAAAGTCAGTCTGCCAAGGGTTTGATTAAGGTTTGATCAATAAGTTTTGGAAACAGCTGATGCCAAGGAAACCACTAATGCGTGTGTCGATATCTTGTTTTTAAGATTCACTGGTATATCTGATGTAGACAGACATAAAAGAAAATGGATATGGAATGACTATCCGTGCACCCATATGGGAGTTAGTTTAAAAACCTTTAATAAATTCTTTCAGTTCAAGCAAAGAGTGTAGATCGACAACGAGGGCCACTTTATGGTATATTAAGTTTTTAAGCGATATGCATTTTCGTTTACTGCTTGCGAAATGGTCAAATCTAAGTCATAAGTATGTATGCAACTTTTGTAGCCAACAATATGGCCTATAAAAATATAAAATTAAAATGGCATATTTTAATGAGGTTTTCTGAGAAAAACGACATTGAATACAGAATTTTCGGGGTAGAAGTGCCAAAATTTTGTATTTTGAAGTAAATATCTCAAAATCAGTAATAGTTACAGAGAACGTTACATCAAATTGAAGGTAATTTGATTCCATAAAAAAACAAGCCAAAAAAATTTGCGTTATGATTATTAGTTTTCAAGATAAACCGATTTAAGTGAGTCAGGGTACAGGTCTGAAACACTTTTATTGGCCACCCTGTAACTCCGTAGATTTTGAAAACCGGACCACCCTGTGGACTAATTTTTTGCTCAAAATATATCAAGGAATGCCTCCTTACAAAAGTGTCCACCGAGTACCAAACACCCTGTATATACAGGGTGTTAACAGGGGGAGATGCTAAAATTTGTCACAACTAACGTAGTCAAAATTAATGATTTCCAACTGCAAGTGGTCACATCAGTCAAGTATGCACTGTGAGTTGGTGTCTGATGAGAATCAGTGGATACTTTCGAAACCATCCCGCAAAAACAATTCCACATCTTTTTATCCCTGTAACTTTCAACGAAGTCATCGGAATCGATAGGGTAATTTGATTTCGAGTGCAGTTGTGGCAGACTTTTAATTGCAGTGCTGGTAAAATGTTGCAAGCATTGAGCACTTTCTATATTTATGTTACAGGAGATGCTGCTTTCAAAGATTTGTAGTGTTTGACTTTCCTAAATCTTGAAATTCATGCAAGTAGTAACACTGAAAACTGTTCCACCCTATGAGTTTAAATGCATTGTTAAGATCAAAGCGGTTTCGCGCTTGAAACAGGTTGGAGAATATGCACTCAAAATCTGCACGATTTTTCTATTGTTCATTAGTGTTTCTAGTGGTTCTGGTGCGCTCTAGTTTTTTGTCTTGGATTTAAAATTGTTTTAGTCATTATTTCACATTATTTTTAAGTACTTTTTGTATTGCTCTCAGTTTGGTTAGTATTTTGTATGTTTGACAAATGTTGTGACCTTCATTGGTAAATAAACAAATTATAATTTTTCGTACATGCTATTTAAAAAAAAATTCCTGAAATTTTGTTATATGTTCGAAAATATGCACTGTTTCCAAGGGATTAAAAGAAATTTGATTAAAAGCTAAAATTTCCTTTTAGTTTAAAAGCTTATTTCCTCATCTATAGTGTTTAAATTGTTTTTGCTCTGCATATATTTTAATAAACGCATATATTCATGTGTCTGCAAATATAATAATAAACTTTCCCCTAGGCATGCATCGATTTCACATATACACCCTTAGTATTCATGGTGAAACCTCACACTATGAAAGGTGCACTTATATTTGGGAAAAGCTCTGGTGAAAAGGCATGTCCACAAAGCGCTTCAAAGTTGGAAGTAGTGTCAGAACTTGGGGTAGGTAGCGTCTATCAGTAGTTGCCTTGCAAAATAACGAATATCATTAATATTGCAGCTGTCTTCAAGCAATTTTTTCAATGCAACAAGTGATCATACAGGTAACGAGCTATGCCCACGCGATGTACTAAAACTATCACCCCCACCGTCGACGAAGTATTGCAACAAGAAAAATTTCCAAGATCTAACCACTGTGAAGGAGTTCAATGCGCAAATTAAATTCGAAAGGGTGAAGATTTAATGGGACTGAACTGAATAGGTATGAATGAAAGTGTTCTTTCCATTGTAGATGCCACAATGGTTTGAGGGTCTGGCAAAACGAGTTCAGCATTTCGTTCTGGCACTTTCGAATGAAGAAGTCACTCAGCTTGATCTAACCAAGGAAGTCAGTATAGCAGTTGAACGACCGTCGACTGACTTTGCTTTAGACGTTACTTTGAACGGAATCAAATGGAAACTGAAGCATATTCCGTTCATTCCAAAAATAGACGCAAAATACGATACCACTGAGCAAATTCTTTATGACATGGGGATAAAAAGTAAAAGCAAACCCATTGTTAAAGCTATTCCGATACAGTAATACATTGTTTACTTCCAGGATCTTGTTCACTCATTCGCAATATTGTGAACACGTTCGACGACCATATTATTTATCATGATGTATTTTCACCTGCGAATGAAACGTGCTCTACGTTACTCGTGGGCGATTGCTCTACCAACCCTCGTATGGGAATCTTCATCAATCGAATCCAACAGAACGAAACAATCCAGTATGCGCTTAAAATCTTTATTGGCGAAAACTACTTCGCATTCGATCCAACGGTAAAAAATGATGATGAATATTTTATCACTCTAAATGACAAAGAGAAGGTAAACATTCAAAGTCAATCATATCAGTTCCCGATTTTAGAGAAGTTCTATGACTTCAGGTATGAATTTTCAAAATTTTTGCAACCATTTACGATTCTGTTTCAATTAACGTTTTTTTAGAATTGAAATCAACGAGCAAAACATACTGATCGTGGACAATGCACTGATGCGTACAACTATTCAATTTGACATGTTTAACATAATCAATGTGGAGATTTTCGATACGTACAAGGACAAAATGTGTGGCATCTGTAGTTTGCCGCTGAACTCCATGCCAGATTACAATATTTGTTCACTTGTTTAACTATGTATATGTGAATACGCTTTAGTTAGTTTTAAAATTGTCATTGAATAATTAACTGAACAAGAGAAGAATAAAATTATTCCCATTCATGTCGGCTATTTGCTTTATCTGGCGTCCACACCATCGCAGTAGTTGATGAGCTTCAGTTGTCTATTGTCAGCTTTTGTATATATAGCCAATTGTGTGCTAATGTATCAATATGCTTGCCATGATATCGTATCATACTCATGTCAAACCACCATGAATAGTGAAAATACACACCAAGTTGATTAAACTTAAAAACATATTTATTTTTCAACATAGTCTCTGTTTAACATTAAGTTCACTTACACATGATTAAATATTAATAAATATGCAATGTTCAATGTTCTATATTAAGTTCGCTTACACATGATTGATTATTAATGGCCCGACGATGGAGGTGTCATATACATCCGGTCCATTAATAGTCAAAATATGGCGGTAGTAAGCCTATTATGCTCAAAATCAACGGTTGCACCTTTGAAGCAATTAGCGTTACCCAGGCTAGAGTTGTGTGCTGTCAACTTATTCGTTGAACTCGCCAAAAGAGTGCAGCATGATTTAAAACTAGAAAATTTCACACTTTCGTGGATAATCGCATAGCATATATACAGGAATTGTCTATACCGCAGCAGTGGAGACATGTTGGATCACACGATAATCCTGCCGATGTATTGTCTCGAGGTTTAGTGCCAAACAAACTAAAGGAATCAACAATGTGGTTCTACGGTCCGCACTTTCTCCATGGTGCAGAATCAATCTGTGCATGCATGCGAATTGCATGAGGGACTGCACGTTATCGTGAAATTGATGCAGGAACAAGAGTTCAGTGAAGAAATAAGCAGTTGACCCTACACAATCAAATTGGAAATTCGAGTCAAATAATAACTCTTAGTCCTTTCCTAGATGGATACAAGAGTCTTCGAGTTGGGGGCAGACTAGAAGATGCTGCATTATCATTTGACGCAAAACACCCTATATTGCATCCTCACTCGCATCCGTTCACTAAAATGCTAATGACCGATATCCACATAGAAAATAAACATGTGGGACCGCAGACGCTTTTGGCAGTAACGAGGCAGCAATTTTGGTCAATTAAAGGAAAATCCATTGCACGCTCTACCGTACAGCACTGTGTGCGTTGCATACGAGCACGGCCAAAGATGTTAAACCAATCAATGGGAAATCTACCCAGTCACCGTGTGCAACCTATAGTATAGCAGTATTTTGGCGTATATAGCAGTATTTTGTTGCTTTTCGACAAAGGCAGTTCATCTCGAGGTGGAAAGCAATCTGCCTACAGATGCTTTTATAGGGTGATTGAAGCGATTTGTTAGTAGACGGGGAAATTGCAGGACGTTATACTGCGATAACACTGCCAATTTCGTTGGCGCCAAGACTCAGCTCCAAGAGCTGAAGGATACTCTTTTCGGACATGTAGCTAAAGAAATAATCACCGAAAAATGCAGCGAAAAGGGGATAGATTTCAAATTCATACCACCTCGAGCACCTCATTTTGATGGTTTGTAGGAAGCTGCAGTGAAATCCGTGAAACATTTATTACAAAGATCGCTCGCTAATTCTTCTCTCACCTACGAAGAACTAGAGACGTTAGTAATCGAGATTGAAGCTATTTTAAACTCTAGGCCTTTGACATGTTTGCCATCGGACCCAAATGACCCCACTGCTCTTACTCCAGGACATTTTCTTATAGGAGAGCCTCTTACTACGTCGGTAAATCCCAACGCCATTCCATTAAAAACAATAGCTGTTAAGCGATGGAACATTGTGGCAGATATAAAGGCTGAATTTTGGAAACGGTGGTCAAGAGAATATTTAAATGAGCTACAACACCGATAAAAATGGAAGGTCGAGTGTAAGAATGTCCAACCTGGTACGGTAGTCATTATCCATGATGAAAACACTCCACCTCAAAAGTGGCCCTTGTGAAGAATAGTACAAACGTTCAAGGGTAAAGACGGTTTCGTTAGTAGCAGAGGTTAAAACAGCAGGAAACTTTTTGAAGAGACCCATACATAAAATTGCACCTCTTCCTATTGAAATGCAGGACGATTATTATGACTGAAGATCATTCTACCAGAATTCGGAAGGCCATGTCACCGGAACGGTCAGAAACACCTCCAAAGAAGAGCTCGCGCCATTCGTTAAGTTCTATTGCTGTCACGCTACTTTGTCTTACGGGCACAATTTATCCATCGACAGCCTAAAAAATCCAAAACACGGAAGTGATACAATTTTCGAAACAAGTTGGATTGCATTTTGAAAATGCAGAGAAATTAACTTCGAAACTACGGAATGGAAACTTATAATCTATTATGATTTGAAGCCATATTGGCTGGAATATAATTCATTGATCAACGGAACAAAGACTTTAGAGTACTGGCGCCAACAGCTATCGCAAAGCATCTGTGGGCAAATGGTCCATCAATTTAAACATACAATTGAGAAGCTTGATTTGTAGAATGCTTTATTTTGAAAAACGCAAAAAGAGGAGAAAGGTTGTTGCGACTGTCGAGCCGTCGTCAGTGCAGCATGTATTTAGTTAGGGATTTTTCCTTTATATGCCCGGCGTGCCTTAGCCCAGCCGACTAGCTCAGCCTGTCGTGGGTTGGCGGGCGGAAAAAAATCCCTACGTGCTACGGCACGCAGACAACACAACACTTAAAACAATTCATTACTCACTAGGACAACAACAATCACACAGAAGAGGGAAACGAAGAAGATCCGTCAGAATCATGATTTAATATTTTATTTGAAATACATTACATACGATATAACCCAAAATAAACTCAAAAGAAAAAACAATATAAAACCAAAGAATGAAATCCAAACAAAAATTCAATACTCCAATTCAAATAAATCCAATCATATAACTCACAGTGAGTCCAACGATTTAACTAAATCAATTAATAAATCAGGTGGGGGTTTATTCACACCCAACCCCGGCCGGAGTGGAGTTTACACCAGTTATGCATAAATGCAATATAAATTATTATAAAGCGAAAATTCAAATGATAGTTCCCAATAGATGTTATAAAGAAATAATTAAGCAATAAGTTCAAATGCAAATAAAATATGAAAAAAAAATAAACAACAATAATGTATAAATCACCTCCCACCAATAAATAATGTTTGTTATGTACA
Source organism: Nemotelus nigrinus (assembly GCA_947369275.1). Classification (NCBI taxonomy): domain Eukaryota; kingdom Metazoa; phylum Arthropoda; class Insecta; order Diptera; family Stratiomyidae; genus Nemotelus; species Nemotelus nigrinus. The sequence continues at coordinate 75,048,140 of OX376372.1, forward strand.
TTAGTAGAAAAAATTTAATAGATAGGTTTCTTTGTTTTTCTTCAGTATTGACGTGCTTGGGACTTATGTATATGCAGAACAAAGAAAAGAAAAAAAAAAGTGATACAACTTGGGTTTTCCTTGACTTACATTGCTATCATGCAAATAACATTGTTCAATATGAATGAAATAGATTGTTTCATGATGAATATCAATTCTTGATAAAATTTCTCCTTCAACACCAATAGCAATAAATTGTCGTACTTAGCTGTTAATTTCCGGCCGTGAATATTTCCTTGAGGTTTCTTAACGATCACATTTTTGACCATCCCTCACAAGTTCGATAATGGATTCGCTGCTCGCCACAGCTTAAATAGCGGTTTTACTTTAGTCTTCTCGGCTTACTTCTTGAGTTTTCGCTCACAAATTCGATAATGGATTCGCTGCTCGCCACAGAAGTTCGATAATGGATTCGCTGCTCGCCACAGCTTAAATAGCGGTTTTACTTTAGTCTTTTCGGCTTACTTCTTGAGTTTCGCTGCTCGCCACAGCTAGTGGCTGCGTAGTATGTCCCTCGGGATTCTTTGATTCACCAAGTCCAATTTATATTCCCGAGCTCGCAATTCGGTTTAGTTACCTTCTTTTACCCTTTTCGACTTCTTTCGAGAGTAACTATCTTTTAACAATTCATTTAAAGTTTAATTTTTCACTCCACTTGTACTTTTAGTTCTCTCACATCACAAAAACTTTTGATTACCCTTTATTTAGTTTGAATTTTCACTCAAAGGTGCAATCCACCTGTTTCTCCAAAAACACCCAAAAAAAGAAATCCCGCCAAAACTCTGTGAACTTTTTCTTTCCGCACTCCAGACTAGAATAATCGCCTAAAGTCCCCTTTTCTTTGTTCAAAAAATTTTTCATCTTACCGCAAGAGCGGTTATCTTCCAGACCCATCTATTCCAATCCTTAGGGCATGCCCAAATTCCAAGTACAGTCTGGAACACAGTTAACAGCTGATGAGACATTTTTAGTAGGATTTTCACCAAACATTGGGATATTAAATATCCCGTCTGTCAGTCTTTCAATCTGTCAGTCTATCAGTCTGTCGTTTTGATCTGTCACAAATCGTGGGGCCGACCTACCCTGAGAAGAGTCCTCAAATGCCGGGCAATTTTCGTTAGTTCATCACTGTTTAATATCCTTGGCTTGGTTTAATATCCTTTTTCCCTTTTCATCAGCAAGCTCATAGGATACTTCACCTAATTTCCTTCGCACAACAGCCCTCAGGAACTTAGGGGCAAGTTTAGCTGCGAATCGATCCACAGCGCTACTAAGTGCAAAGTTCCGCACGAAGACTACTTGACCAGGGATAAAAGTTTTTGCGCGACTCCGGAGATCGTACACCCGGACTCCTCTAGCATGAGCTTCAGCCAATTTATCTTTCACTCTATCCTGCATCCACCGCATCCTGTCTGTGTGGGGACAGAGCTCTATCTCTCCGTCATCTAATGCTTGCATTTGCCTGAGTAATTTATACTCGTCGCCATGCTGGATACGGTGAAAACCGAACAACAAGAAATGAGGTGAACAACCAGTCGCCTCATGAACAACATTTCGAAATGCTGCACATGATTCGACCAGCAGTTCATCCCAATTCCTGTGATCATCACCGACGTAGGCGCGAATGGCACTAAGTATAGAGCGGTTGACACGCTCTGATGCATTAGCCTGCGGTGAATACAAGGGGGTGGTGATGTGCTGGATTCCGTACTCAAGGAGAAAAGCTTTGAAACATTTAGAGGTAAATTGTACACCGTTGTCCGAGTGCACGAACTCAGGTACCCCATACGGCAAAAATATATCGTTCTTTAGGAACTTCACAACTGCTTCCGATGTGGCTTTGGGTATGGCCTTGAGCCATACAAACTTGCTGAAATGATCCAACACCACGAGCAACTGAGTATTTCCTGCCTTCGAACGAGGGTATGGGCCCATGAAATCGACAAACAGTCTTTGCAATGGCCTACCTGTTTCCCGCTGATTCCCCATTGGCGGCCTCATGGCATGATTCGAAGGCTTGATCTGCTTGCAAACGGTGCAGGAAGAAACGTAATCTTTAACCTGTTTCCTCAACTGCGGCCAGTAATAATATCTTTGCAGCAGCTCCAAAGTCTTTCGAACCCCACAATGAGACCCCCTAGGATCATCATGTGCCCGCATAATCAACTGCTCTCGTTCACTCTCAGGGACCCATAATTTTGTTCGGGGTATATCGGTGCACAAGTCATGGTGTGTTCCGGTCGTAATGAACACACGTCCTTCCCTAATGTGCACATTCTTAAAATCACCAGGACTCTTTTCTATTTGAGCGATGAGGTCCAAATACTCAGGAGCTCGGAATGCTGTATCAGCGATTACCTCAGCCAGCCTGTAGTGCTCAGGCAAAATACCTCTGATAAATTGGCTTGTTTCGATTGACCCGCAAACTCTCGATAATGCGTCTGGAACGACGTTGTGAGTTCCTTTACGATGCTCGATGTTAAAATCAAAAGACTGCAGTCTCAGGCTCCAGCGAGCCAATCTACCAGTGAGGTCCTGCTGTCCCATGAGCCATTTAAGGCTAGCATGGTCAGTGATAATGGTGAAAGGCAACCCTTCGATATATGCTCTGAATCTCTTAACGCTTTGCACCGCAGCCAAGCATTCCAATTCAGTAACACTATAGTTGCGCTGCGCAGCGTTAAGCTTTACAGACATAAAAGCGATTGGGTGCTCTCCACCATCATCATCTTTTTGGAACAGGACACTCCCGATTCCGGTGGCACTAGCATCACACTGGATGAAAAATCTACGGGAGAAATCGGGATTAGCTAACACTGGTGCCGAAATCAACAGTCTTTTAATCTCTAAGAAGGCATTATTAGCGGCATCTGTCCACTGAAACGAGCGCTTACCCTTCAGCAAATCCGTCAGGGCTGATGATACTGCCGCAAAATTAGGGATAAACCGCCGATACCATCCCGCCATTCCCATGAATCGCCGGACCTCCTTTGCAGACTTAGGTGTAGGGTAGCCTACAATTCCGGAGATTTTCTCTGGATCTGCCTTGAGGATTCCATCACTAACCACATATCCAAGGTATTTGATCTCTCGCTGTACGAACTTGCTCTTCTCGACGTTAATGGTCAATTTAGCTGCGTGAAGCAGCTGCGCCACCTTGGAAAGTAGATCCAAATGTTCGTCAAAGGAAGAGCTAGTAACGAGCAGATCGTCGAGATATACAAACACCTTGTCATGCAGCTCGTGAGGAATCACTTTGTGCATTAGTCGGCACATGGTCTGAGGAGCGTTACATAGACCAAACGGCATCACTGTGAAATGGTATAATGGGCGGCCAGGAACGGTAAACGCGGTCTTCTCCCTAGATTCTGCATCTAACGGTATTTGCCAAAAGGCATCTTTAAGGTCCAAACTCGTAATAAATTTAGTGGACTGTAAACGTGCCAATAAGCCTTCAATGAGAGGTAATGGATATGCGTCTTTCAGGGTTACCTCATTTAGTCGTCTGGCATCCAAACATAGCCGTACTTTGCCAGGCTTCCGTACAAGCGTGACTGGTGAACTCCAAGCGCTTCTACTTTCCTCGATGACTCCTAAGGACAGCATGCGATCTAGCTCATCATACATCAGTTTCTGAATGACTCGGGACACCGAATAATGCCGCTGTTTAATGGGTTTGGCGGACCCGGTGTCAATATGATGAGAGACTAAAGTAGTCTTACCCAAGCCATTGATGTTATACGAGGGAAACTGATGTATGATGCGCTGTAATCGGGACTGCTCCTCAGAAGACAGAGTGTGAAACGCCGGGGCCGGGACTTCAGAAAGGGATGCAACCGTCGCCTGTTGAGTCGGTGCAATTTTAAACGTGTCCCAGAAGTCCATTCCGAGGTATACTGGATTGGTCAACGATGGAACGACCAAGAACTTAATCAGACGTGACTTCGAATTAAATTTCACCAGAGTCTCAACATATCCCAGAACAGAAGCTCTATGACCTGAGGCTGTCTGAACATCTGATGCCATGGTATGCATGTATAGATTCAGTTCCGCTATCAAGTCCAAGGCTCCTGCTCCAAGTATACTGATGCTTGCACCACTGTCCAGCAACCCTTGAAGTTCCCGTCCCTTTATGGATATTATGGCGAAAGGTCGGTTCTCTCCTTGTGGTGTCAGAATGGTGTCGACACACGCTTTACGTAGCCATCGTCTATTGGCAAAATACTTCCATGCTCGATGAAAGCGCGATACCGAGCGCCTGCGGGCCGATAGAGTACCATCACATTCGGAATGGAAGGTAGGGGGTTTGCTTGCAGGAAAAATTAAAGGATTTATCGAGTTCGACGAAATTCCGGGTCGATATTGGTTGCCGCGTCTGTCATCTCGGGTCGGGAGGAACGAGTGCCTGGAGGAATACGCAACCTCCCCGCGGGAAGCGCATTCCTGTTCAAGTTTCCCGCTTGACAGTTGGGACATTTGGGTTTTAAAATTCCATCACGACCACAACCAAAACAGAAAACACGCTGTATGGGAGTAGTGCAATCCATAAATGCATGACCCAGATCGTGACAATTCCAACATACCCGTAAATTATTTTTGTCATCCATCCTGCGACCTCTAGTCATATATTCATTGGAACTAGATTGCACGGCATGTATTTCCTGCCTTGGCGCAATCGTAGATGGTGTAAATTCATCATACCTTTCTGGATGTCTAATTGGGGTTGATTTATGGTTTGTATACCTGTGCGTTTCTTCCTCAAAACTGGATTGTCTCTCCGATGACTGACCTGATCGACTGGGGGCTTGAGGTATGTTGTAATAATCCAATGGTATTTCATGGCAACCCAATTGCACTGTTTGCCTATTCTGTTGCCTGAACTCGTTCTGTGTGCCTGACTCGTAGTCCCACAATGGATGACGAGTAGAAGAAGTAGATGAACTAGACCGACCATTATCAAAGCGATCTAAATCAAAGTATAATTCGTGCACCGGACGTGTACGACGAATCAGCTCGCGCTCACTATTCCACCCCAACAATCGCCACTCTGCTTCCACTAAACAGCAGCGCTTAACAAGCTCACGGGTTGAGTGAAATTCTATTCCAGACAGATGGGCTCGAAGGGCGGGGGACATGTTCATAAATACTACGCATTGAAAATCTAAGTCCGTTAAAGGGATATTCAGCTGCAAAGATATACTCTCGAGAGCGTCAAAAAAATCTTGGAAACGCTCTCCTGTTTTCTGTAAGCGACCATCTAACATCCTTCGTATATCCACATCGGAACGAAATGCGTTGAATCGTTCCAAAAATTCCGATTTCAATCTATTCCATATGAGCGGGTAATTCTGCTCCCGAAAGCGCCAATACCAATCGGCTGCCTTACCTTTCAGGAGCAGATGAAAATCAGTTGCCAGAATAGTTGATGGAACACGATAATCTTCTGCCAAAGACAGCACCCGAAACATAAATTGTCGTGCAGTTAAACCCGAGGGGGACCCGTCAAATATAACATTCCACTTTGACATGGGTAATTTAACGGATGACTGAGAACTTGCTTCGACTTGATCCCGAAAAGTTACTCTCGCCTCATTACTGCCAGACGTAGTTGGTCGATTTGATCGATCCTGAAGGTAGCTAGAATCCTCCTCTCGTGTATTCCGGCTTCTTCTTGCTTCGGTCTCTGCCAAATGGGAATCCGATTGCCTTGGATAGGAATTATTTAAGATATGTGACTCAGTATTGCTGGGACAAGACTCTGTCGAGCCGTCGTCAGTGCAGCATGTATTTAGTTAGGGATTTTTCCTTTATATGCCCGGCGTGCCTTAGCCCAGCCGACTAGCTCAACCTGTCGTGGGTTGGCGGGCGGAAAAAAATCCCTACGTGCTACGGCACGCAGACAACACAACACTTAAAACAATTCATTAATCACTAGGACAACAACAATCACACAGAAGAGGGAAACGAAGAAGATCCGTCAGAATCATGATTTAATATTTTATTTGAAATACATTACATACGATATAACCCAAAATAAACTCAAAAGAAAAAACAATATAAAACCAAAGAATGAAATCCAAACAAAAATTCAATACTCCAATTCAAATAAATCCAATCATATAACTCACAGTGAGTCCAACGATTTAACTAAATCAATTAATAAATCAGGTGGGGGTTTATTCACACCCAACCCCGGCCGGAGTGGAGTTTACACCAGTTATGCATAAATGCAATATAAATTATTATAAAGCGAAAATTCAAATGATAGTTCCCAATAGATGTTATAAAGAAATAATTAAGCAATAAGTTCAAATGCAAATAAAATATGAAAAAAAAATAAACAACAATAATGTATAAATCACCTCCCACCAATAAATAATGTTTGTTATGTACATTAGTAGAAAAAATTTAATAGATAGGTTTCTTTGTTTTTCTTCAGTATTGACGTGCTTGGGACTTATGTATATGCAGAACAAAGAAAAGAAAAAAAAATGTGATACAACTTGGGTTTTCCTTGACTTACATTGCTATCATGCAAATAACATTGTTCAATATGAATGAAATAGATTGTTTCATGATGAATATCAATTCTTGATAAAATTTCTCCTTCAACACCAATAGCAATAAATTGTCGTACTTAGCTGTTAATTTCCGGCCGTGAATATTTCCTTGAGGTTTCTTAACGATCACATTTTTGACCATCCCTCACAAGTTCGATAATGGATTCGCTGCTCGCCACAGCTTAAATAGCGGTTTTACTTTAGTCTTCTCGGCTTACTTCTTGAGTTTTCGCTCACAAATTCGATAATGGATTCGCTGCTCGCCACAGAAGTTCGATAATGGATTCGCTGCTCGCCACAGCTTAAATACCGGTTTTACTTTAGTCTTTTCGGCTTACTTCTTGAGTTTCGCTGCTCGCCACAGCTAGTGGCTGCGTAGTATGTCCCTCGGGATTCTTTGATTCACCAAGTCCAATTTATATTCCCGAGCTCGCAATTCGGTTTAGTTACCTTCTTTTACCCTTTTCGACTTCTTTCGAGAGTAACTATCTTTTAACAATTCATTTAAAGTTTAATTTTTCACTCCACTTGTACTTTTAGTTCTCTCACATCACAAAAACTTTTGATTACCCTTTATTTAGTTTGAATTTTCACTCAAAGGTGCAATCCACCTGTTTCTCCAAAAAAACCCAAAAAAAGAAATCCCGCCAAAACTCTGTGAACTTTTTCTTTCCGCACTCCAGACTAGAATAATCGCCTAAAGTCCCCTTTTCTTTGTTCAAAAAATTTTTCATCTTACCGCAAGAGCGGTTATCTTCCAGACCCATCTATTCCAATCCTTAGGGCATGCCCAAATTCCAAGTACAGTCTGGAACACAGTTAACAGCTGATGAGACATTTTTAGTAGGATTTTCACCAAACATTGGGATATTAAATATCCCGTCTGTCAGTCTTTCAATCTGTCAGTCTATCAGTCTGTCGTTTTGATCTATCACAAGGTTGCTAATTCATTATTTGGAGTTTTAGACTCGTCATATGCAAAACATATGAAAGGCATCATATCCAAAGTCATTGAAAACGAGGACTATCTCTTGCAGCTAGCTAAAAACCGAACATAGGTGATTGATTCTACTATGAATATAATTAAAAGAGGCGAGCAAGAAAGGGAGGTGAAATTCAAAGAGTTCAGTAAACAAGTCGACGAGATACTTAATCGAATAAGAGATAATGGAGAGGAAGTTTATCGCATAAAAATATACCAGGTTATGACTTCCTTATCGATTCAAATGACTATGATCGCGTCCAATTTACGTAAAACTCAATCCGCGATAATTGCCACTTTAACGGATACACATCATGGAACTATTAATACGATGTTATTTTCGCCTCAGCAGCTTCAACGGGAAATAGTGACAATTAAGCTCCATTTACCAGAATCCACCCGATTACCGATGACAAAAGTTACCTCTTATGGATGATCATAAATTCGACGTTCTGAAAATGGTGCCAATTTCTACAGTCATAAACAATTCTCTTTTGGCAATCAATCCATGTTCGACTTATCTCGCCGTTAGTTTGCACCGTGATCAGTACCAACCTCGTACTCAAGACGAACTTGCGACATGCGTAACAATAAAAGAGTACGCATACTGTTTTGGTAGTTAGTAAATTAAAAAAAGCTCACATAATGTGTAGAAAGTTAAAAGAGATAATTTTCTGTTAGTCCTTTTGCTATTTTCTATCGATTGTGGTAGTGTATATTCGTTATTTTCTCCCTTTATTTTGAGCTGTTGAGTGGTACCACAGCAAATACATCACCGCTGAAGCACACTGAGACGCAGCCAGGCGCAGCCAAGCTGTCAGTTGAGTTGACTATATTGCCTGAATTATACTCGACGCAGCGAGGCGCAGCCATCAGTGACCAAGCGCAGCCAACGAAATCGCCTGGTTACACTGCAACGTGACTAAGTGTCAGTGATGTAGAAGAATTTTCAGTTGATGTTAGCGACATCTCTGTATCCGCCTGTAGCCTTCTCATGAATAATCGGACGGTCCTTCACTTGGGCTATCAGTATCTTTATTGTCACCTCGTTATCCAACACTGCATCTTTAATTGACTGCATTTTGAAATAATTCTTTACAATTTTTTCAATCAATGTGAATACGAGTGTGGAATTCGACGACTCACTTTACCCCTGATATTAACCACGTACCTAATTCGAGCTAGGTGAACTCAAAGCTTGCTTCGCGGGCCTTCGTCCGAACTGGGATTCGAATCAGGGATCCCACAAGCAAGAAGTCAGTAATCTACCAACTAGACTAATAAAGTATTTTAAATTACTATATTCAATTTGCTATTAATTATCTTTCTAATTTGCTACTAACTATCTTTTTATTTTACTTTTAACTATCTAAGCTATTACCAATAAAAATTGTTTTCGAATTCCTCAAAAAATTTGTAATATAAAATCAACTATTTACATTTTCGCATACATTTCAAATCCCGCGCGTTTCTCAAGTAATTACAGCTGATTGCAACTCTTCGCTGCGAAAAAAGTTGAATCCATTTCGACCTGAGCTGCGCCTGGGTGCGCCTGGCTGCGCATAGCTGCGACTTGGTGTGCTCGCTGCTATGGAAAACCCATATAGTCAACTCAACTGACAGCTTGGTTGCGCCTGGCTGCGTCGCAGTGTGCTTCAGCGGTATGGGTTTTCCATAGCAGCGAGCACACCAAGTCGCAGCTATGCGCAGCCAGGCGCAGCCAGGCGCAGCTCAGGTCGAAATGGATTCAACTTTTGTCGCAGCGAAGAGTTGCAATCAGCTGTAATTACTTGAGAAACGCGCGGGATTTGAAATGTATGCGAAAATGTAAATAGAGTTGACTTTATATTACTAATTTTTTGAGGAATTCGAAAACAATTTTTATTGGTAATAGCTTAGATAGTTAAAAGTAAAATAAAAAGATAGTTAATAGCAAATTTGAAAGATAATTAATAGCAAATTGAATATAGTAATTTAAAATACTTTATTAGTCTAGTTGGTAGATTACTGACTTCTTGCTTGTGCGATCCCTGATTCGAATCCAAATTCGGACGAAGGCCCGCGACCCAAGCTTTGAGTTCACCTAGCTCTAATTAGGTACGTGGTTAATATCAGGGGTAAAGTGAGTCGTCGAATTCCACACTCGTATTCAAATTGATTGAAAAAATTGTAAAGAATTATTTCAAAATGCAGTCAATTAAAGATGCAGTGTTGGATGACGAGGTGTCAATAGAGATGCTGTTAGCCCAAATGAAGGAGTGTCCGATTATTCATGAGAAGCCTACAGGCGGATACAGAGATGTTGCTGTGGAATTCAAACATCAACTGAAAATTCTTCTACATCACTGACACTTGGTCACGTTGCAGTGTAACCAGGCGATTTCGTTGGCTGCGCTTGGTCACTGATGGCTGCGCCTCGCTGCGTCGACTGTAATTCAGGCATCAACGTATGTCAGTCTTAGCGAAAGCATCAACTGTTTCGTGATGGATCGTTTTTTGCGTCATTGTTCTATTCTGTTCTGTATCGGAGCAAAAAAACACGCCTTGTATCATCAATCAGGAAACATATATTCAAGGACAGCGGACTTATACTAGTAATAGGCGTGTTTTTTTGCTCCTCTATCCAGCAGAGAGTAGAGTATATGCATTGAAAACAACAACACTCCTGCACCAGTGAATTCACTAGTACAGAAATTCTATTCCTCATTTGTAGTTCACGTGTTGAAGTGTAGAATGTGCTGATAGAAAAAAGAAAAGCTCATGAGAAGTTGTCTTTTTTGCTGTGTGGTGGCTTTGGGTTTTTCATGGTTATGTTGAATGTTTTGGTAGCTACGAAATTAGAAAAAGCCCTCATAATGTGTAGAAAGTTAGAAAAAGGTAATTTTCTGTTAGTTCTTTTTCTATTTTCTATCGATTGTGATAGTGTATATTCGTTATTTTCTCCCTTTATTTTCAGCTGTTGCGTGCTACCACAGCAAATACAGCAACCTATGTCAGTCTTAGCGAATGCACTCCTGTTTTATGCTAGATCGTTGTTTTCTCGGCATAGTTGTACTCTGCTCTGCATCGGAGCAAAAAAAAAAACAGCCTAATGTTTCTACTTCTTATTTAGGCCTCGCTAAGTTAGACGATATTATGGAACCAAAGCAACTCAAAACAGGCGTGTTTTTTTGCTCCTCTATCCAGCAGAGAATAGAGTATGTGCATTGGAAACAACAACACTCCTGTACCAGTGAATTCACAAGCACAGAAATTCTATTCCGCATTTGTAGTTCACGTGTTGAAGTGTAGAATGTGCTGATAGAAAAAAGAAAAGCTCATGAGAAGTTATCTTTTTTGCTGTGAGGTGGCTTTGGTTTTTTCAAGGTTATGTTGAATGTTTTGTTAGTTAGGAAATTAGAAAAAGCCCTCATAACGTGTAGAAAGTTAAAAGAGGTAATTTTCTGTTAGTTCTTTTTTTCTTTTCTATCGATTGTGGTAGTGTATACTCGTTATTTCCCCCCTTTATTTTCAGCTGTTTTATGGTACCACAGCGAATATAGCAACCTATGTCAGTCTTAGCGAATGCACTGCTGTTTTGCGCTAGATCGTTGTTTTTGCGGCATAGTTCTATTCTGTTCTATATCGGAGCAAAAAAACACGCCTAATGTACATAGTACGAAATAATAAATGATTATAGTCTGTGGTGTGGAATTATGTTTGTTGAATTTAACAATTGTAGAGTGGTTCGCTTGCTATGTAAATTGTTGATAATTCAATATTTTGTAGTGTTGAATGAATTGATGCTCATTTTTCTATAGATTAACTATTTATCGTACTTATGAACCAATTAATACAGTTGAATCCTCGAAGGTTTCGATATTTTTTGCATCAGCAAAGTCAACTACTTTTGTATGGTCAAATGAACTATTTTAGCATAGTGCGCTACCTATAGTAGTGCTACATGTAGTATATTTGCAGACCCTATGTTGAGGGCAACAAATTCCTCATATGTACCAGGCGCTAAATACATTAGCCGTTAAAGTGAAAGAAAAGTTCGAAAAGTAAGGACTAAGGTTGTTTGTGCTTGAAGAAGAAATGGATTTGTTTAAATCAAATATGTAGCTCGTGAAAAGTGGCAGAAAAGCACTCAAACCGCCAATTTTCAACGGACTAGCTTTTAGGAGAGCTGCTTATAACACACTTTCCAGCGTGCGAAATCAGGGGCAGCGATGAGACTGAGTAAGAAGAGGAAGTCCCTGATCGGATACCTCACTCACCTCTGATGAAACAAATCATCATGAATGGAAAGGTTGAATGGGCAATAAGCTCTTTCAAATCCTTTAAATCACCAGGACTAGACGGAATTCACCCAGCTCTGCTACAAAGAGCCACGGAGAAACTATAAAAACATTCTGGTACACATATTTAGATCGATCTTGCAACGCAGCTATATACCAAAATTATGGAGACTGGCGCGAGTTGTGTTCATTCCTAAAGGTGGCAACCAACTGGCCGTTTGCCAAAATCATACAGGCCAATTAGCCTCACATCTTTTATCTTAAAGATCATGGAGAAACTGTTGACTTTTGACAAAGATGCCACTTACCAAATTTCAATTTGCCTACCAAAAGGGCAAATCAACTATATCAGCTACACATAAGCTGATATAAATAGTAGAAAAAGCATTGGAATATTAGGGGCATAATCGCAGGAAGAGGTAAAATATTTAGGAATACACCTAGATCGGAAACTCACCTGGGACAATCATCTAAACAAAACGACACTGAAGGCCACTTGGACACAATTGGGGACTATTTCCAATGCAGACACTATGGACGTACAAACAAATGGCGAGACCTATCCTCCTTTATGAAGCTGCAGTGTGGTGGAAGAAAACCACGCAAAAATTGCTGTTAACAGCCTCAACAAGCAATAAGCTCCGCCCCAATAGCAGGAATGGAAGCTCTTAAAAATTTAGAACCGCTACACCTCAAAACTCAAGAGGAAACAGCGAAACAGGACATTGAAAAATCCTGGAGGACATCAGGCCCATAATGGAAATGTTGAACCTCGACCAAATAAAAACCGCAGCAGCATTTGGGAAGTGGTTTAAGGTCACAATTCCAAGGGACAAATGGGAGAATGGCCCAAGAATGGACAAAGGAGCGCAAATGTGGTATGCGGATGATTGAAAGATGGTCCCAAGTACAAGTTGTATTTCCATCTCCCAAAGGAGGCTATGAATTATAAAACAGAGCTATCTGCCACACTAAGAACCTCACAAGTAATGAAGATAAGGAACACTAAAAGGGTCAGAATTAATATCCTATCGGAAAATTAATCGGCTCTCATGACTATCAATCGCGATCAAATAAATTTAGCTACACTCTTAGAGGTGAGAGAGTTCCTAAATGAAATAGGGGCACAGAACAGCCTCGAGCTGATATGGATCTCCGGCCATGAGGGGCACCAAGGAAACTAGGAAGCTGCTACCAAAGCCAAAGAATGAGCAAGAATGCCCTTCATAGGTCTTTTTCGTACTGGGGCTTCACAAAGGCAGATAGGGACAAGGAAATTAGAACATGAAGCGAGAAAAAGATCGAAGTCTACTGGCTTAATATTGAGGGTTTAACCATTCAAAAAATACCTTGGCTTCGATAAAAAAAGAGCAAAAGAAGCAGTGGCTCTCTGCAAAAGTGGCATAAGATTCCTTTGAGGAGCATTCACAGGCCACCTTCCCTGCAAAAAGTATCTCCACAAGATAGATAATGAGATACTATTAGTCAATCAATCAACTTCTTGGACTATCTGCAATAAGTAGTTTGAAGCTATGCAAAATACAACCGTGGGGGCGATCGAGAGCGTGCGACCATGCTAATGACGTAGTTAAGATGAGCCGCAGCCGAAGTACTTCACATCATTCTAGTGGACAATTACTCCAGGAATTGAGCCTGATGAGCGCTTTAGATATGAGGTTCGACAAAAGGTAGTTCATTTTTCACAGCTCAGAACATGCTTTGACGGATTCTTTCGCCTACTCTCTCGCCTACTAGTTGATGAAGCAGGTGTTGCCTGTTGCGTATTCAGGTCAGAATCTGTGAAAAACACAGACGAAGAATGCATGTGGAATAGAGCCAATATCACAAAGGAATAAACAAGAGGGCTAATATCACAAAGGAATAAACTACGGAGAAAGGGGGTAGTTAAGGAGTTATTGACGTAAGAACGTGTCCATTGTAGAACAAGTACCACCTGAAATTCATCAGCTGGCGACGTGCGAACTGCGGAAAAAAGGACACCTGAGTCGTTCCTACCACAAGAAGGATGAACACAGGTAATGCCAAAGATGCTCAGTAAAATACAAGTAAAGCAGGGGTTTATAGAGACTATACGCTTGAGTAGCCTAGTGGCGGCCGGGCTTCTTGTTTGTGGGGTCCCTGGTTCGAATCCAGGTTCGGACGAGAGACCGCGTGCCGAGCTTTGAGTTCACCTAGCTCTGAATAGGCACCTGTATTAGTCAGGGGTAAAGTGAGTCATGGAACTAATCACTCCGCACTCGTATTCACATTGATTATAAACTTGTGATGAAGCTCTTTACCAGCTCTACCTAGACCCAACCAGAGTTGTCGTGGGATTACTTTTAAAGCAGAGAGTCCAGACGCTCAAACATAGACACTTCTCCTTACAAAGCGCAAGGGAAACCAAGATTAGAGGTTGGCCCGCAACACTAATGACTTTGAAACGATTAACGTTGCCAGTTTATATTTTCGTGAAAATGATTTAAGTTTGCAGGGGAATGTCAGCAACGAAGGCTCCATTCACAACAACATCATCATTTTTACTGGAGCTGCTAGGTCGATCCTGAGAGCGGGATATAGTCAAATCGTGGGGACTTTATAACGTTGGGCACTACGTACTGCTGATGAATTTTCACCAGTTCGGGTGAGATCGTTCGTCAGATAGAAGTCGGAGATTTAGTATTTCAGCATGAGCTCCTAACAAAGCTTTAAGTATACTTATTTTATCATAAAAGTTTTAGAATGGAATGGCCAGTAGTTTAGGAGTTAGGTGAATTTGAACAACTAAACCTCAGAGAAACAAAAACTTATGTATACAAGCTCATATCCTCTAGAGGTAGGATAATGGTATGAATGGAATCCAGAACCTCAACTTTTTTCGTCACAGTCAGATCCATAGAATGGAAAGTTTTCTGGGGGTGGGATAAAGTGCAATGGAACAAAGGAGAAGTTTGCATCCGAGTCTGAGCGGGAAAACGTATTAGGAAGAATTAATATTAAAATATATATTAAATAGGAATCTAGGATACCATCGACACGCACGTTTCAGAGGTACGGCAATGGCTAGACTTTAAAACTTAGTACGGAGATTCGGTAAAGAAAAATTGAATCGACCTATTCCAATGAGAGTAATAACATTTAGAGCACACGGATTAGATATAATATTTATAGAGTAATTAGCTAAAAAAAATATATAGAGAATAATATGCTAAACTTTTGCTTTCGATTTATATATGAATATTTTTCAAATTTATATGAAATATTCAAACTACATATTAGGCTTTAGATCCCATATTGGGTTAAACATTTCCAAAACGTTATCATATCCAAGTATGAAACATGTTAAGAATTCAAAGTGCATACTTGGTTGTTTGATCACAATTCCCGTACACCGCGCCGGAATTAAAATGAGTACGCCGCTGTTACCCATACAAAATGCATTGGAAAAAGATTGACGAATTTCCGATATGGTAAATTTTTCCGGTCACTTTAAGAAAGTAGTGTGCAGCTTCCGGCACAACAGCAAATTAAGCTTTTGTAAAATATTGTCTACTGCACTGAAAAAAATGTAGCATTTTAGCATTTTACATTTATATACAAAAGAGGGCGGTTATTCTTTTTTAAAATTCAAATTAGAAATGAAAATAAAAATACACCACCGTTTTGAAAAAAGAGAGAGCAAAACCTGCAATACCCTCCAAAAACTTTTCCACGAATTTTCACGAATAGTGAGAAACATAAAATAATTATCGGCAAGGATGAGAGTGTTAGGACGATATGCATGCTATCAAATCAAGTTAAACAAATGAACAAATAAGTGCTTTGTTGTTTTTTTTTTGAAGTATTAATTAAGACAAAATAGACAGTGCAAGGTTAGAATAAGGAAAATTAAAAAGTAGCTTGTTATTTCATTGTAAACGAAAGAAAGGAATATAAATTTAATATTTTGAGAACTATAAGTTTGCCTGAGGTAATCTTACCAGTTACGGCGGTTACGGCTATCTGAATTTTAGTAATTGTTGAGTTATTTGAATATTTGTTTCTCTGATTTTTGATTTTTACTATCGTCCATCTTATGCTCAAGTATAAACCACACTTTAACTATTCCCATTTACTGTATTAATTTTTTCTTTAGGTTTAATGATAATGATTTTCTTTAGGTTTAATGATTTCATTGGAATCTGTATCACATGCCTGTATTGGGAGAGAGTTTGATCTAAATATTTTTTGTAGATGCTATATTTGAGTTTTTCTGTTTCATTATTTTTAAATATCTATCGAAAACGGTAACTGGTGTCTAAGAGCAAAGAGCCAACCCCAGTTCCTTGGGAAAGTGGATTGTTGTAATATATGTAATTTTAATATGTCACTATCAGTCCAATTAGTGATTATCGTACGAGTAATTTATATGTTATTGACTGACTTTTTGAATAGCTAATAATTTCAATTAGATGGTCTAATTAAGTTTTTGGGAGTTGTTCTATTCAATGAATCTCTCACTATTTTTTTCAAAATTTCTCTTTGCCAAAAATTAGCATTTGCGTCACCTTGATACAAGGGCGAATAAGAAAAACATCTCTAATAAGGATGAGATGAGCCTTATGATCCAAAGTGGTATCAAATTTATTTTTATTGACTGCCAAAGAAGCTATTACATGCATTCTGCTGAAATTCGTGTTAGATGCTGTTTATTGACTAATCTGAGACTATTCATTTGAAGAATTTCGAAGTAATTTTTAATCGTTTTATCATAAAATTTGAGAATATCAATGTTGATTGATATCATGATGAGGTTTTTAACTTTGCTATAAATCTGATCCAATATGATCAATAACCTCTAACTGGAAATCATTGCCCCGAATATAATAGGAGTTCTGCAGCCAACTTTTTCAATGATGTTTATTTATATTGATCTCTTTTTCATTCAATAAAATTTTATAGTTAATTTTTTATCTAATTTGCAGTACCTCTTCGAACTGAATCCGGACAATCGAAAACGACATAATAGCCTAACACGTCTTAAAAATCTGATTCATATTCATCTTTAAGTTCTTCGGATTTATTTCCGACGATCCTTTGCAACGTACGAAATATTTTTAGTAAGAATAATAAGTCTTGCTAATCACAAACTGCAGTGTTTAATATTCGGGGCAGTCTATTATCAGCTCTGATTGCATTCATTCTGAAGTTTTACGTATTTAGCAAATGTTACGTTTTTTTAGCTTCTAACGTTTATTTACACTAGAACAGTTGGCGCACTCATCACTCGACCTGTTACAATATTACGTACATTTTTGTCAAAGCTTGTCATTCAAGTTATCTAATAAGGGTTTATTTGTGTTTATTAGTTTTCTTAGTGGATTTTGATGATGTCCAATAATATGCGAATATAAATTATTTTTCTTTTGTAATTTCAAATTATTTCTTTTCACGTAAATCAACATTATTTATCGCTTGATTTACTTACCTGTCAGGCTCTGTCTCTCACATATATGATCTGTGTTCATGATAATTTTCATGCCTTACACAGCATGTTTCCGATTACTTTCGAGATATTTTGAATTTGCAAGAGAAAGCTGTCCAAATCGCACGAGATAAAAAACTTGTTAACTCAAACTCGAAGCTTCGATTCCTCAACACCTAGTTAATACTTGCCTATGATTGTCAAGACTGCCAACATTCAACAGGTTGATATTAACACAAACTCCTGATTTGTAAAATTTTACATTGTTTATTGTAACCAAATTCAAATCTGCCATATCACTTAGAATGTCATTCTATGGGGATATTGTGAGGCCCTCAGGCTGAACATGCTCTTCAAGTATTTCAGAATGTATTTGCCTTCCTTGTTTTTCTTAATCACTTTCATGATTTCACTGTCCACCGCTTTCTGGTCAGCCTTGCGTTGCTCGTTGGGTAAGAATTTGGCCTTCTTTGTTGCGAATATGTCAGACTCGGCCGTCTTCTTTTGCTTATTTAGGACACGTCTGAAGTACTTGTCATCGATGTGTTCCGGGACCTTCAACTTAGTCAAGTTCAAGCGCGTCTTGCAGGCAATAACGTACCGCTGGGATATACGGCGTAATGGACAGCTGTTTACTCCGAATGGTCCTGTCACCAATAGAAGACCGGAGCTCAAGACTTTAAGAAGCACTACGCGCTTTCCTTGATGTCGACCAGCAAGCAAGATTAGAATACGGCCAGGCTTCAACGATCGCCGAACATAGCGTGTGTGAGAACTGAACATCGAACGAGCCGGACGCTTTTGTACCCTGGCCTTCGTCGGATAATTGGCTTTTGGCTTCTTCAAATATACAGTTCGCTCGCCACCGTTTTTCGGCCCCCCGATTTTCTTTACTTTTTTAATTGGGATCTTTTCCTTCTGAACGATCGGGCGCTTAATACCCTTCAACCTATACAGAGCCCGCCGCTTGAACATCTACAAAACAAAAATTAAACATTGAAATAACGCAAGATTCTTTTGATAAATTTGCTTTCAATGATATCTCATGTGTTTCGGGATTACTTTCCCTAGAATCACTGCAGCATAAACCTAAATCCCAAACGAATGTCCACATAAAAATCAAAAGCATTGTGTAAATATGTTGACCGAGACCAGCCTATAATCATGCTCATTGGATATTTACAGAATACCGCCTTCGAAACTTTGGATTTGCCCGTTTTGCACTTCTAACCCAATATGTACTCGAGTTTATGCATTAATTTTCACCCTGGTTTGGATTTGACCAATCCAAAACATTCGGCACACTTGTCAAACACATGAGACACCATCGATCTTCAAGTCAAATTGTCGCTTAAAATCGTTATTTTCATACCTTACTCTTCGAGTAACGCATAATTCCAGGCTTGAGGACTGCATTTAGCGGATGTTTGGTCTTTTTCTTACCGCCGGCAGCGGGTTTCTTCGATTTATCTGTGTTCACCATGTCGACACACGTGTACACTGCACAGGATTTTACGGAAAAAGGAAGGTTATGTCGCTAAATGTTTCGAGTGTTCGTCACAGCGCAGCGCTGTTCGATATGGCGGACATTTTGAGATAGTTTGCAAAACACAGGGTGGCTGGTAAAATTTGAATCAAAGTAAACGTTAAATATATAGCCGTGGCTATAGCCAAAGATAGGTTCGTTAAATCTTGGCGGCAAATTAATCAAAAAAACAAAAAAAAAATTAGCTGGTTAATTGTTTGCGTTAGAACATGATTTGCGCATGACAATGTTCATATTTGTAAGCTTAAATATGTTCCGGCATTTTAGAAACACGTCACTCGTAATAAATCAAATGGCCATACGATTAAGGGATATGAAATTCACTTTGGTGCTGCGTATCGCATATTGTAGTAGCTAATTGCCTATTTCGTCTCGGTCTAAAACTTCCACAACAAATAAATGTAGCCCATTTCGAATTCGATAGAATGAAATCACAGTACTAAACTCTTAGTGGTTCAGCAAATATAGAGTACAACATTAAGTGCTACTGCGTGCATATTTCCAGCTCTAGCCGGACACGATCGTAGGCTTGATAATTTGATGAGCGTAACGTAAGTGGATTACATTTATTTGACAATTATTACTACCCCATCTGCGGATTGCGCAATAATCCCGCACCTGCTCTAAAGATAAAAAATCGACATAATTGCTAACCTTATTGGACCATTAAAAACTTTGATTTCTTCACATATTTTATTAACCACATATGCAACACATGCAATACGCGAAGCCAAATCTTTTTTCTTCTCAGATATTTAGATTATAAGAGGTAGACAGAGTTTATTTGCATAACATTAAGACACATTTGTTGTGATGAACGTAACATATGCTTTCGCAAACAAAAATAACAAAGAAACTTATCCAACGGTAAATGTAGTACATACCAAAAAATTAATATTTGTAGTTAAAGTTAAGCCTGAACAAGTACTGGATGTTGACCTGAGCAATATCGTAAACAATGAATTCGTTGTACAACAGCGAACTCTTAACATCTGAATTGACTGGCTTGCCTAGAGGAATTTCCACACCATCCTCACGGAAGTGAGATTCTTTCGGGTTCGGTTGTGTTTTGCCAATACCCTTTGTACTATGTGCATCCTTAGGCAGTTTAGTAACATACTTGGCCGTAGTGCATTCCATCATGTTGCCGAGGGCTACTTCAGACAAGATAAGCAGTCCAGTGCTATTCTCCTTGCTCGTGAAACAATAGTTGGCTGACTTTGATACCATATCAGCGAAATAAATACCCTTACCGAACATGTAGCCTGACGCGGGCGCTTCTGGAGGCGCGATTTTCAAACCATGGCTCAGGATGCCGACAAAATTTGTGAGGCGTGAGCCGTGCCATAATAATTTGCGGTTGTGCAGCTTCCTGAAGGGTTTGTAACGACGCTCTTCGCCTTTTCTTGCCACCTTCAAAATGTCCACAATTTCTAGCTCGTACATTCGATGAGTGTCGGCGTGAGTGCTCTGTACATACTGAGCCAACAGCTTGAACTCTTCGGTGTCCTTGTCCAATGGAACCAATTCGGTTTTGAGTAGTTCGTAGTGCTGGTCGATCGGGTTCACATCTTCGTTAGCATCCTCGCTCTGCAGCATGCTGTAAGCACACTCAATCTCCATCAACGAGTCAAGCACTTCACTGTGCTTGTTGACTTGCTCAACGGTATTAAGAATCGGAGGGTTTTCTACGCCAAAGTTATGAGGGATCAACGTGTAGAAGCGATTGGTGCAGTCAATGAACTGTGCAATGGAGCCGTCGTTTTTAATCAGCTCCGATATCTCAGTCAACACCTTGTATGCAGATTGCAACTGCTTCTGACTTAGTTTACCCAAAGGCATTTTCTCCATGTCTAGATCGAATTCCAACATTACTTTTTTCATCATACTGACATCGAATATTAATTTGATCAACTCCTGAACACGATCTGGTAGTTTCGATTTGACTTTACTCTGACCAAGTCCAACAATCTTTTCATCATCGGCTCCATACTCAACGTCTATAGGATACATCTTGCCCGGCATCTGAAAATGACACCAATAATGAGGCATTTTTAAACATTCGGAAATGTTTCAGTCCTACCTTCTGGAAACTATTTCGACATTCCCAGGTGTTGCCCGACTTTTCTTCGTATAGCTCTCTAAACTTCTTCTGTGCCGAAATCAGACTGCCGAAATTATCCACTTTGTTTCCTCCTATTGTCGTACCTATTCTTCCCCAGGACCTGAACAACCAATACCTGAAAAAAATACGTCATTACGAATTTCCGAAAAGATCGTTGTACACTTACTTATTTCCACCATCACGTTCCAGCAATTGCAACTTGTAAAATGAGTTCTTCTTCTTCTGTATGTCCATCAAGCCCAACACGGCATTCCACACATCACTGCCATTCACGTAAACGTGAGCAACGTCATCCAGACCAGAGTCGGGATCCACAGCGATTCCGCCTTTCAATTTCAATTTTTTCGTTTTCGGAGCAGACTTTGTGTAGATGCTCTTCGACTTCGATTTACTCGTATCTTCCTGTGGGATTCGAGCACGCGGGTCAGTGCCCCAATCGCAAATACTTTTGCTTGTTATGTACGAAATTGCGCCAGTTGGATCATCTTTCACCGAGTCTATGAAGTCTTCTGGCACAACCTGAATGCCTAAATCCTTTGCCTGTTCCATCCGCGTACCCATTTTCTCCACATTTTCTTCGTCCGAAATTACCGCGACAACATTCTCATGAACTTTCGACACTACATTGCCTCCCAGTTTGTAGATGGCTTTCTTGATTTTCTCCTCCTTTGATTTCAAGCCCACAATTACGAATTGGAATTGGTAAAGTGGTGGTTTTTCTCGTTTGACTTTTGGCCTGAAAGATGCAAATTAAGTGAAATTTGTTTATTTTTGGCATGCGCTATTTTTACCCATCCAGTTCGTCTTCTTTCTTGACCGGTAGAAGGGCAGCTGGCGTAACGCTCGGTGCAACATATTTAATGGCTCTGACTTGAACTTTAGACTTAACTTTTTTTAAGAATGGGTACTCCTGCTTCATTTCAGCACTGATTTTACATGGAACTCGAGCCGGTTCCTTTTCGAAGTTCGCACACTTGGTCCACTCCGTCAAATCGCCAGTGCAAATGTAGCCTGACTTGCTAAAAACAAACTGGCCGTCGCCACACTGCTTGCATCGTTTCAGCGCACCAAAAGTCAAAATATCACACAGCAAATTAAGCAACTTTCCAGAGTCACCCTCAGGCACGATTTGATTGTTCTCTTCCAGAATTTCGGTCATGTCAGTTTTGGACATTTTTTGCTTTTGAATTTGGTCGCGGAACTTGAACAATTCTTCACTTTGTTTCACGATTTTCTCTTCGAGTTTCTTATCCTCTGCTTCTTCTTTTACATCTGTCTTGGGTTTTTTAATCGCTGGAATATCTTCTGTTTTCAGAGCTCTAAAAGTGTAGGTGTGTAAATATTAAAAAAAAAATGATATTGCAAATGCAAATTGACTTACGGTAACAACGTTTTAACCTTCTTTTGATCCTCAGACGAAAGTGCTTTGAATCCAGGTAAAGCCTCTCCCTTTTCATACCAGCCTACATCGTTTCGCACCTGTGCGAAACATTCAAGATGGTGCCATAGAGGCTGCCCGCCAAATTTCATACCAACTTCAGTGTCATATACGACCTTCTTCACTCGAATTTCATCTTTCGATATTTTTAGTTGACATCCGACACATGTTGCTCTTCCTGATTTCGAATATTCAATTCCAAAATCTTTCTTTCCCTCTGTATCGGCTTTCGATCGTTTCTTCCCTTTTCCAGCGGGGGCTACCACACTATTGCCAGCTTCGGCTAAGCATTATTAATGGAGTTCTGAGGATCTTATTTTGGACAAGAATGAATATGTGCTCTTACCTATTTTAGTTTTAACCCGTTGCTGGTCTTGGTAGCGTATGTTTTCAAAATTGGCTATGTCGCCTTCAGAAGCTGGACGCTGACGTTTGAAAAAGCAATCTTCATGGAACCAGTTCGGTTGACGACCATCGAAGAAGCTAGACTGTAAAATAATGATTTTAACGAAAGTATGTACCCATTCATTTAATGAGATACAACATACATAGTGCGATTATTGTATAAAATATAGGGATAATAAGAAATAAATGAAAAGGTAATAAGCAATATTTAAAAATATAAATTCAAGAAAACATGCCCTCAAAATTACAAAAAAAAAAAATTGTAAAAATAATATAAAATAGTTCAACTATGCAAATTTAAAATGCAGCGAAGTTAAATAGTTCTAAACTGAGTTATTGGCTAGGGTAATGGACTAAGAATAGGTCAAGTTAGGTTCCGCGGCTGCATCGTTCAAGCATACTTCGGATAAGGCATACTTAGGCACATAAGGGCCCATTGTGATACTACATTGCGTAGTGCACAGCCCTTATTAACAGGAGAGCCTGAGTGCCTGATGAACTGGATGATTTTCTTAAGGCCCACCAAAGCCACTTCGGTTAGACAAGTAAAGAAATATGAGCCAAGACACTTCATCCTTCTTCCAGCGAGAGCCGGGCATTCGCACAAGAAATTATGAATTGTTTCTTCTTCTTCCTCGCATCTACAGCTCCGGCAGAAGTCCTTGTAAGTCGTTGTATCTAGCCATGCTGCATGCCTGCCAAAAAGACAGTGTCCAGTTAAGACAGCTACAACTGCGTGAATGGACCCGCTGCCCAAATCAAGTTGTTCCCTAGCGCGACCAATGTCAAAAGTTTTCCTAAATTGTCTAGCGATTGCAGAATCTTCCGCCGGGGACTGCACATCATCCTATAAATATTACTGCCTGATAACTAGTTTAATTAATGCCATCGGAATACCAATCGAGACACTACAAAGCCCACAGTTCCCCTCAATGTCCCAATGTCCTAGCACCCAAAACAGCTGCATCACTGAATGTCTCGGCATATCATTAAGAGTCGTACCGCTTTCAAGGCCTAGCTTTGAGGAGGTTTGAACTCCAGCAAGGGACTATATAGCCGCTTGGCTGTCAGTGAAAATGCAATCACTCCGAATATCTAATTACATAAGAGTTAATTGGCCAATCGCCAACACCTGAGCTTGAAAGACACTGTAGTAGTCTGGCAAGCAGAAGGAAAGCTTCAAGCTTCGGTTAGTGGAAAATATACCACATCCCACTCTGTCGTTCAGTTTTGAGCCATCGGTATATCGTCAGGTGTACGCCAAAACCATGAATGTGCTAAAATGCTATTTCGAGTAAAATCAATTTGAAAATTTGACGTAATATTATAAATCAGTTTTAAAATATAAGAAACATTTTTTTTTGAATTAAGGAAGATAATATTCTAATACTATTCCGTTACACTAAAACAATGAATCTGCGCATTCATGATTTTGGTGTAACGCATTTGGCAAATACTTAGTTTTTAGGTAATTCATAAAATTGAAATTTTGACTTTGTGTAGGCATAAAATGGAATTTTACATTTCCGGTTTTGGCAAATTGTTTGTATAAGAATTCCGCGTACAGTGACATGAAAAACTGAAAATCACCAAAAAAGCACATTCATGGTTTTGGCGTACACCCGACGATATATTCCCACAGTATCTGCTCCCAGGAATATTCCCTTAACCCATTCCTCTCTGCTTCCGCACCTCATGCCCTTGAGTCAGAGATGGATTGGCAGTAGTATAGTCGATGTGCACTGGAACAGGCATTCCCTGCATCAAGATTAGATGACATGGCTCAGATAAGTCCTTACCCAGGGGTCACCACAATGTAGTCTTACGGCTGCGCACCTCGCATGTTGCAAGACAAGCAGATCGGTGGAAAGCCAATGAAGCAGCATCAAGATTGCTTTCGTTGCGGTCGTAAGGAGTATGCCCACTATTAATAAGCATTCGCACCTTCCCGATCACCTTGTGATTTACATCCTTAAATATGCCTGGCCACCAAATTACTCCTCCGTCCATCAGATTTGGTTCTATTATACTAGTGTAAATCCTGGAGACGATATGAAGCTGCAGCCTCCAAGTTGCTCCTTGCTTTGAGAGCAATTTCCGCTTTATTTTCCTTTCATAGAAGCTTAGAATCTAGGATGAGGCCTAGATATTTTACTTTGTTTGTTAGGCATAGGAGTTTCATTGAGTTTCGGTGGATTGAAGGACGGAATCCAATACTTCCTCGTGAAGCAATATTCAGTTTTATTCGCAATAGTTCAGTTTTGTTACGTTTAGCACATTCCTGACACCATTGCGAGAGAATATGTAAGGAATGATTTAATCTATCTAATAGTGTCGAGATATATATATGATATGACAATAGCAATCTCATCTGTATACGCTACCACTTACATCCAGCTTGATGAAATTTCCTTAGAAGCTCAGTAGCTGTTAAATTCCAAAGCAAGGGAGACAGAAAACCGCCCTGGGGAGTGCCCACATTTACCACTCGCTTGATAGTTGAGCTACCCAAAGACCAGTATATTACCTGATCCCTGAAGTTGATAGCTGATTTATAAATGCTACTAGCTGCGGATTGCCATTCAGATTTTCCAGAGCATTCACAATTGCGTTGAGGATAGAGTTGGGTCGTACTAGGATTTTCACATACTAGGTACAACTAGTACGAGTACAACAAAATACCTGTTCCAAACACCTGTTCCAAAAGTACTAGCAAGTATTTTTTGAAGTATGTACGATTTGCTCTCCCGCACCCTCCAGACACAAAGTTTCCAAGCTAAAATGGTGATGGTGGAAGATGACCTTCAAAGTTATTAGTCCGTGCAGCTTGTTTCTAACTTTCCAAAGGTCGGTCATATATTTGGTAAGCCTTTCTCCAATCTAGGAGCCATCTAAAGGAAAACAATCAATTTAATTTGATTTTAATTTTGTTAGATGCACAAAACACCTCCTGTATTCATTCAAATTACAAAAGTCGAGAAATTTACTAAGATATGACCAACTAATCCTGTAGCGAACTATATGACTTTTCGTCGATCGAACTCTGATACCAAACATTTATTGGTTAATCTAGAACAGTCAGTAATGGCATCAATGCCGAAAATCAAAAATTAAATAAATTTTCAATTTTTTCCACCATTCCCAACACACTGGAAACATCCTAAGCAAATCAGTCTAAGTACGAGTACTCAAATACAACCTTTTATCAAGTACAATATCATATCAGCAAGTGTTACTTACTCTCAAATATCAAATACTCACAAGTACGCTAGTATTAAATACTCGCTAGTAAGAAATATTAGCTAGTAAGCAAATACTAGGTACGAAAATACTAGCAAGTACAGAAATACTTGAGAGTACAGAAATACTAGATACAAAAATACTGGCAAGTACAAACATACTTGTAAATACGAACATACTTACTAATACGAAAATACTTGCAAGTACAATAATACTTGCAAGTACGAAAATACTGGCAAGTACGAAAATACTACAGCAAGCAAGTGCCCTTCGTATAAGCATGCTGTGATTTCGAGCAGAGTATAGTCCAAGACACTGATAATCTAATAACCCATAACTAAAATCTTCAATAGAAAGGAGGTTAAACCAATTGGTCTGTAATCCTTTGGTTTAGTGTGCGAGGCTTCCCCCGCCTTAAGGATAAATACAACTGTCGTTCCTGCCAACTGAAAGAAATACAGAAAAGTTTTACTATTACGTAGCTGTTTGATTTGAAATGAATCGAATGGAGTTAATTTATTGGGTAAATTCTTGCATGTATGTTTAGTTCACACAAATACTCGTACCTAGTATTATTGAATTTCATACTAGGTACTACCTGTTCCGAAAAAATACCTGCTCCAGTATATACGCCTCATCTCTACTCTATGGTTCTCACTAGACATGGGTAACGCAGCGCTGCGCCGCGCAATTGCGTTGAAGCACTAGCCATGATACCACTGCGCTGATACCGATTGTCGGTATCAGTAGCGCAGTAACGCACTTTGGTATTAGTAGCTCAGTAACGCACTTCGGTATCAATGGTGTTGGCGCTGCCGCTTTGCAATGCCAACACCATTTGGCTTGGCGCTATGCTACGGCGCGGCGCAAAGATATGAGTTGAGTATACGTATCTCAAGTCTGTTTGATGCAAAGCAATATACCTACGCGTACGCACGTTTGGAAAGATACCTGAATGGGTACATACTATAGCCTGGGTATTTTAGGGTATTTTATATCGGAAAACTAGTAAGTTCAAATGTGGGTTGCTCTCGTTCCATACAAGCTTTTTCAATCATGTTTTTTTGAGTGAATCATAGCGTCATGGTATTAGCGCAATGCTACCAGCGCCGTATGTAAGATCATGGTATCATAGCGCAATGGTATCACTGCTGGCGCCGGTATCAGTGTATCAGCGCTTCAAAATTTGCTGCGTTACCCATGTCTAGTTCTCTCTCTTATGGTTACCCAAAAAATTTGCAACCACGTTTTTAAAGCAATGTCAAGCTGATTTTTCTAAAACTATCCATTTTTCTTCGAATTTCGGATCTTTCATTAATTCCCTTATTTGAGGTCTTACGAAAATGCCCTCTATGATTTTAGCATCATTTATTCGATTGGCTTAAAGTGGAGGGTTGTGAATCGCCAACCTTAAACGATGTAGATGGAACTGGTATAGGTAAATTGTCATTATGAGGAACAGGTCTTATTGCTGAAGATAAATTATTGGAGTAAGACAAAAATAGCAGTCTGAAACATGATCTCTAGGCTCAGTTCATTCCATGGGAATAGCATATGGCATATGACGTGATCCTTTCTTCCAATCAGTTAAATTTTTCACACATGTTTTCAACAAATATGTGGTGCCCAAGATTTATCTTATCCCGAAAACTAAAATAAACGCGCTAACATTTCAAAATATGATCAGAAAAATTTCGCTTTTGATTCGCCGATGATTAAGTAGTGTTGGATTTTCAGATTACTTTTAAGGGAGGGACATTGGCCAATTTTCTTTTGGTATTTTCTGCGTTTTTTGATATTGCGGCCAATGTCAGTGGGTGGAGGACCCAGACCATCGGAGGTCAGGGCTCCGCCACCATCAGGGGCCCGGGGCTGTCTGCCTAACCTGGGCTCCTGCGTAAAGAGAGGCAATTTTTTCCCCTCTTCCTTGTTTCTAGAATATTTTTTCAGCTTTGTGGCTCCGTGCGTCGACACGTGCACTGGGTCTGATTAGTCAGCCCATGTTGCAGAGCTACGGGTGGTTTCCTTTACGGAACTAAGTCCCCTTTCCCCTTTTGGGTATATTTATTACACCAGTTTGCGGCTACCATGTATGACGGATGAAATACATGTAGCATCCCGTTTTCTACCAAAGCGGAATACCAGCATCCGTCGAGGTTGGTTAGAGGGACCTCCGCTAATGCGGACGAGGGGCCTTCACGGCCATTTCTAGGGTGATTAGAGGGTTCTCCGCTAATGCGGACGAGAGGCCTTCACGGCTATTTCTAGGGTACCCTTTTTTCGGGGAATTTTTTTTTTGAATTTGCCTCTTGAATGGCAACAGCCATTCCACTTTGTGCACCTTAGCACTCTTGGTTCTGGACTTCAGTCTGGTTCTGAGTTGTGCTAAGACCACTCCAATCACACATTTCGCTACAAAGATTTAAACATGTTTAAAGATGCTTATCTTGAGGCAATATTTCCCGCACTACAAAATACCACGTAATTGCGTGGTATTGTGCATCATAAATCAAGTTTTGGGAGGTGAATTGAAATTGTTTTCCTCTCCAACATCCTACAAGGGAACTAACCATTGATTATGAATAATCTGCTATATAACCTGGCTAAGCAGCCATGTATAACCTACCCCTTATAACCTGGCTGCGAAAACATAGCAATCAACTTTCAACCTTCTTAAATTTTGAAATAAGAATATTTCATTCATATAACTTGAGCTTATGTGTATGCGGCATAAAACCAAAATCTTGTATATCAAACAAATGTATTTCGCAATTGTAAAACACCCTCACCTGAACCATGGCGGCTAGACGCAAAGAGTCCTTTTCAATCGGTATTTTACATAATTTGCAGCCAGCTCTTCCTGTTTTCGCGTATTCCGCACGGAACGGAAGATCTGCCTCAGTTACTTCCATTATTTATCTAGCACAATCAACACCAACTACACAGAGATAACACAAATATTTCGCCACCCGTAGACGCTAAACACCGGCTTGCTTCAAATATTATGACGGAATTGAAGATGGTCACTTTCGATTTTCGTTGTTTTTTTTGACGATTGGCGCGCATTTTTTCAAGCTAACTAAATTTGACGAAAGCGGTTTGCGTCCTGAGTTTCGCGTATAACAGTTGAGTTTCGTAAACGGAAACTGATGGCCAGGATGTTGCTAAATAGTTCCTGAAAGATTTATAGTATTTTTAGTTATTTACAATTTCCTAAATTCGGTTATAATGCTTGGTACAGATACTAATGCCAATACCAATCCTTAGTACAGACACTCCTATTTGACGGCACAACGAAAACATATGATTCATGACATCATTCCCAGGCGGTGACAGATTATTTGTTTATATGCAATGTAGTTATATATCATTCATCCAAATATCCGATAATTCAGGCTGTTTTATTTTTTACTTTATCCACATTTCTAAAAATATGTCGTTTCGGCTTCTAAAATTTGCTGTACGTCTCCAAAATACTACTTTTGGATGCAATATATTAAATTTTGTACTTCCAACAGCTACGTAAGTTTTTGATGAAACCTCCAAAAACGCATTTAAAATTACAAGATTGATATAATTCAGATTCTATCGATATTCAACTATGAGGCTTTCGGGTACTCCCACTAATCGAGATGGATGCAAAATGACAATGGGACAAGGTGTGTGGTAAACTTTATCCAATATTTAAAAATTGCGTAGTAGTTTTCAAGTATGTAAATTTTTTAGAGAATGTTTATATGTCTCCCTTTTTACATTGATCTCCTTTTAGTCCACCAAGAAATCAGAAATCGTCTTGGACTTCCCTCTGTCTATTCTCCTAAACCGCCATCACGTGAGCACCTCCTGCAATACGAGCCGAAACCTGAGGATCTGCCGCCACGTACAATGCAAGATTCCTTTACCTCAGCAATTATACCCTTAGGGACGGACGTAAACTTGCGTGACAAGTATACTGCTTTCCTCGGAAGACTGAGATTAGGTCGACTGCTCGAAGACATGGATATATTTGCATGTACATAAGAAATCGGTCACTTGTTTATTAAATATTAAATACAGCCTAATTATATTTCAGGCTGGGTGTGCCATCAACATCTGCACATCCCAAAACTTGATCCTAGCATACATCTACCATACACTTTCGTCACAATCCTTGTAGATCGCATCGACTTCACTGACGTTACACCGAAAGTTGACGAAGATATTCGCCTTTCAGGACATATAAGCTGGGTTGGACGTTCATCAATGGAAATTGTTGTGTGGCTTGAGCAACATCTCGACGGTGATTGGAAAAAGATTACGCGAGCTCTATTTCTATTCGCGGCAAGAAATGCTACAAATACAAAAGCTGCACCCGTCAATCAAATTCGTCCTGGAAACGAGTACGAAGAAAAAATTCTTTCTGGCGGCGAAGAACGCCGACAGCGTCGTATATTGTGGCAAGAAAAGTCTTTATTCAAAGTGGAACCGAATGACGATGAACAAAGACTTATTCACGATATCTTCATGAAAACCATTCAAACGGATCTTGACGAAATCGATAAACCTACATTGCCCTCCAATTCGGTTTGGCTAAGTGACACGAAAATGTCCAGTGTAATTTTAACACATCCACAGAATCGCAACGCCCACAACAGGGTGTTTGGCGGTTATTTAATGCGGCAAGCCCTTGAAATGGCGTTCGCTTGTGCATATACGTTCTGCAAGACCCGGCCAAAGTTGCTACATATTAGCGATATTGCGTTCAAAAAACCGGTAGCTGTCTCGTCGTTCATCAACATGAAGGCACATGTCATCTATACCGAGGGTACTCGAATGCAAATTGTAACGGTGGCGAACATCCTTGATGCCACAACCGGTGAACGCTTTACTACAAATCTGTTCCATTTTACTTTTTCAATTGACAAAAACTGCTACGCAATTGTACCGAAGACTTACCATGAGGCAGTGTGGTATCTACTGGGAAAGCGAACAATGAATAATGCTGTGGAAGCTAATAGGCAACGTTGATAATCGTGTGAATTATTTGTGACGTATAGTGCAATATAGAATGTAATTGTTTATTGTATCTTTATAACATCTATACCATAAAAGTAACTTAAATAATCAAGATAAACTAACATTTGAAAACCTCTTAAATAATGATATTAACGATAATTGAAAATACAAAGGCAAACTAATGTAAAATTCTCATTCTCTATAAAAATTGATATTATCAGAAAATATTAAAGTCGTGACTAAGGATATTACAAAAAAATATTAAAGTCATGTACTGTAATGATATTACAAGAAAATATTTAAGTCATGTACTGTTAAAAATATATTCCGTAAATATATGAAACCAAAAATGTTAATGATCAAAATTCTGTGTAATGGATTTTTTGTATATATACTACAATTAAATAAGTGCAAAAAATGTCTTGGTTAGAAAATCGAGCATTCGTCGTCATCCAACTCTCTTTTGAATGTACGATGCTGCTAAGCTAATTCCATAAGAACACCTGAATGTTATACTTTTCGAACATCGATTTGTAAGTTCGAATGCATTCGTAATCCTACTACCAACGCGTGCAGATGCTTCCTAGGAAGATCTCTGGTGTTTGTGTTGTTGCGTATCAGAATTGTGGTGACGCCATTTTGGTATATTTTTATAAAAGCTGTGAGGTGTTCTTATTCGGTGGTAATAGAGTACAATAGTACAGTAAGAAGTAAGTTATTGAATAGATTCGATCTTTTGCCATATATTGATAAATATTTAAACTTTTTATATAAAAGTTATAATCTCTCCTGCACTGTGATATGTTATTTTTACACGTGGGCGGCAAATATTTTGAACAAAGAATAATTTTAAGCTTTTGATGGATGGGGTCGGAGCTCCCTGATAAACAAGGACTGGACCTAGTCCTAAATAAAAGTTCTGTCAAGATGAAAAAAATATAAAATAAAGAATGGTGTGCGATAGTGTCAAAAGATGCGAAGAAAGAAATATCTCAGGAAGAAACGGAGGAGGGCATAAATGACTTAAGTAGCAAAGAGGATTACAACGTGCCACCGGGTCAAAGTAGTCCGGTAGCAAATGAAGTTAACAGAAATGCAAATAAATACCAAAAATATTCGAAGACAAACTATCCTGTACTGGTAATAGCGAAGGACGTTGAATGGAAAAGGGTAAGATAAGACCCAGTACTAATCTACAAAATAAGAAATCAAATTTCAATCACTGGAATTATACATGCCAAAGTGCTGGGTACAACAAAGTTAAAATTATATTCAGCAAAGCTGAAGAAGCGAACTGTTTTTCGATAATTTGAAGGATGTATTAGAAAATTATAAAATTTCATACCAAATATATAATAGATATTGGAATTTAATTGAGAAAAGTATATTATTGACGTTTATAGAATTAAACTGTAGAGATAAGATTAATAAAAGGACCCTTATACAGACAACGACATTTAAAGTCACCTTTGAAGGAGACGTATTACCTGATGAATTAAGTTAGATTTTTTTAAATATCAATGTTAATTATTTTATTCAGAGTCCTAAGCAGTGCTGCAATTGCGGTAGACTGTGTTATTTTGCTGCGTTTTGTTAAAGTTTAAGAAAATGATGCCTTAATTGTGCTTCGGAGGAACGGCCGATTATTCGAAAATTGGTAAAATCCTATGACTTCCACAGGATTATAATATTTTTCTTACGTTATAATATCATGGAATGATGGGAACAAGCGAATTCTAGCATACTTTCAAAGAGAGCGCGTCTTTGATCTTATGCACTAAATTAAATGCAAAAAAGCCAAACAATTTAAACACTCACTAATAGAAAACTCTCCGTCGAAATAACTCACGACAAAATTACCGTACCGAAACCTCGGCTACTGAATAAAATCTTAACAGTCATCTTCTGAAGATTTTTTTTCCAATCTAGAGAGGGCAGTTTGAAAAGAACAAAAGAAAGCGAAAGAAACTCAACGGTGCATAAGTTTTAATTGAAGTGGTTTTAATCCTCTACCTGCAACTAACTTTGTGTAGTTTCTATGACAAATTCTTGATTCCAGAGCACATCTGATTTGTCAGACCAAAAAATGTATTCTTTTCGTGCGTTATATATTGACACCTTGTGATTATGACCACTTCTCCTAAAATTTTTGAAACTTCTCATTTAAAAGCATGTCGAAATATAACCATGCAATTTTTAATTTGGAAACTACCTATAAGAGTGCAATGAAGTTGAAAGTAACAGAAATAGAAAAACTTTGTAAGGTGCAACAAAAGTCAAAAGCAGAAAACGCCACTGTGAATCAACCGCCAGAAGCAAATACTTGCGCATCGAACGCACCCAGCCAAGAAGTAAGAAAAGTGCATTGGGCAACGCCGTTAACTACGTATTACAGATCAGTCTGATGACAACCGGTGTCTATTGTGCTTGTTTGAAAACTGTATTCGTTGTGGAAAATAAAGATTACTGTGAGTTTTATTAAAAACTATTGTCTTTATAACATCAGGTGTGGGGTCAACCTAAAGGTCAAGTAATGTCGTTACGGTCAACGTCGAAGAAGGGAGCCGCGGCCAGTTCCGAAGCTGCCGCCGCCATGAGGTCAAATCAGCATCATCGAGCAGAAGAAGCCGCTGCCGCCATGTGTATGTTTGGCGATAATGCTACCGCTGTTGATGCCACTGGTGTAAATGTCGCTGTTAATTTTGTCGCCGCTGATGGATCAGGGAGATTATTCGAAGAAGCCGCCGCCACGAGACTAGATTATGGGCAGCAGATAAGCGAAGTCGCTGCCGCCGCCGCCGCCATGGCCATCATAGAAGAAGACATTATCGCTGCTGATAAAACAGACAGCACAATTGAAGAAGCCGCCGCCATGAGGCCGAATCTAAATTTCCGAGAAAGTGAAGCCGCTGACGCCGCGATAAACTCCAAGGATAATGTTGCCGATGCTGATAAAATTTGGAGAGTAATTGTGACGCCGAAGCAAGACTATTGTGTAAATGAGGTTGCCGCTGCTACTGCGATGGCTAACAGACACGACGCCATTGCTGCGAAGGAAAGGTCAAATGTAATCGAAGAAGTTGCTGTTATACAATTAGTTGAAAATGATGCTATCGGTGGCCATGACAAAGCGAAGAAATCTGTCGGAACTGATGCTATGATGTCAAATGAAGGTAACTTTGTTGACATTAAAATGGAAACTGGGAAAATTGAACAGGATGTGGAGGAGACTCGACGGTTGGAGTGTCGCAGGAGGCAACTTCAATTACAATTAGATATTTTGGAACTAGAGACCGCTGTGAATCGAGCAAAAGCTGAGGCTCGCGAGCCGGAGAGGAACAATTATTGCGAGACAGCAAACAGACCGCAGCCAGTGACAATGAGAAGCGCACCTATGCCTGCTGATGTCATCGCGGCGTTGATCAGGGATGCGGAAGTAGTCCAGCCCGATGTAGAAGTCCCAGAGGCACAGCCAGAAAGGCGTAGGATCAACTTTGTTGAGTTACAAGCGGCACTCCCAGAGTATAATGGGGACAATGTCTACCAACAGATTTCCACGTTTTTCGAAGAAATGGAAGAAGTACTGGGACTAGCTGGAATAACGGGTGAGGAGCGGCTGATTTATTTAAGACGATCATTAACCGGTACAGCAAGGGCATTCCTGAGGACGACGCGATCCAGGACATACGAAGAACTGAAAGAGAAGTTGAAGAAGGAGTTTTCCGCTGCCGCCAGCTTAGAAGAAGTGTATGGTCGATTACGCCGGATGAGATGGGATCCGGAGGCCGAATCGCTGCACAGGTTCATTTTGAACCTACATGGGGTGGCCCAGTTGGGCCAAGTATCCGAGGTAGACTTGGTGGATATTGCCATCGATCTAGTGAGATCCAGCGGGCATAATCCTTCGATTTTGGTAGGATCTGGATCGCTCGACGAGCTGAAATTTCGAGCGATCCGATATCATCGTCAGGTATATCGGGAACCGCCAGCTGAAAGGTACAGGGTGTCCGAAGCAAGAATATCCAGAAGAGGTATAAATAGGTCCCAAAACACCAGGATGAACCGTCGCATCAGGCCCGAATTATCGAGAATAAGTAGAAATTCTCATATTAGTACCGAATCCGAAGAGGTCCGGTGCTACAATTGTTGTCAGCACGGACATTTTCAAAGCAGATGCCCACATCCGAGGCGACCACCGGGTAGCTGCTTCAACTGTTGGAAGTTGGGGCATGACCACTATGAATGCCCCAACCCACGGAAGATTCCAGCATCAGCCGCAGCCGTTTTCCGAGGTCGAACGTCGACACCCAATGTGTCTATGGCCGCTGCATTTATCGATGAATCTGAGGATCGAACATCTAAGCTCAGCATCACAAATCGGGTAAGTGTTTTATTTAAAGATGTTGAGCACGGAAACAGACCCATATCAATATATTGCTTTTCTCTCTTTGACACCGGTAGTCCGATCAGTCTAATTAGCAAATCACAATTGCCAACCGAGGTCCCGATTCGTATACAAAGTTCTCGTTACCGAAGTCTAAGCGGAAATTTCATAGATATTTGTGGGAGTGTGGAAGCTACAATCGAAGTAACGCCGATATCATTGTTAGTAATTAACGACGATCAGCCGCTGTTTCCCTTGATACTGGGAAGGGACTACTTAACAAAGAGTAATATTCATTTAAAACGATTCCGCCGCTGTAAATACAATAATAATGAATTAAGAAAAATAAATGAAAACGTAAAAAGGTTAAGATATGTGTGTTTCCGTGCTCAGGGGAGTGTATTAGAAAAATTGATTAAATTTGATTTAGTGCGTAAGGGTATTATTGAAGAAACGCTGCCACCTCAATCTGCTGTGTCTGAGTCCAAATTAGTTGTACCTGAGATTTTTAATATTGAAATAGAAGATTTCGAGTCAAGTCCAGATATCGACGTTAAATTGCCGCTGAAAATTAGAACCAAAATAATGTCGATGTTTACTTCTCATAGTGAAGGAAAGATAGTTGAACCTTTGGATTTTGAAATGGGCATTCATTTGACTTCAGATGTTCCCTTTCATTGTTCTCCGAGAAGATTGTCCGTTATGGAAAAGCAAAGGGTCAAAGAAATTACCGATGAGTTGCTGAAAGAGGGAACCATTAGACCTAGTAGTTCACCATATGCATCTGCCATTGTTTTAGTGAGGAAAAAGAATGGAGCCACACGTATGTGTATCGATTACCGCGGCCTAAACAAATTAACACTGCGGGACAATTATCCTCTACCGCTGATAGAAAATTGTTTAGAGTATCTGGAAGGGAAGGAGATATTTTCGGTATTGGATCTCAAAAATGGATTCCATCAGGTCCGAGTGGCGGAATCGTCCATAAAATACACTGCGTTTGTGACACCGAATGGTCATTATGAATACCTTCGGATGCCCTTTGGATTAAAAAATGCGCCAGCCGTTTTCCAAATATTCATAAACACCATCTTCAGAGATTTTATCCAAGATAGACGAATAGTAATATATATGGATGACATCATGTTGGCTTCTAAAACTCTAGATGAACACTATGACCTACTTACTGAAGTTTTGA
Organism: Nemotelus nigrinus; assembly: GCA_947369275.1. Taxonomy (NCBI): domain Eukaryota; kingdom Metazoa; phylum Arthropoda; class Insecta; order Diptera; family Stratiomyidae; genus Nemotelus; species Nemotelus nigrinus. The sequence continues at coordinate 75,084,796 of OX376372.1, forward strand.
ATCGAATAAAATTACGCGGCTTGAAGATAAATTTGTCAAAGTGCAAGATAGGATTTTCCGAAGTTAACTTTCTCGGATACAACGTGAGCAAACGTGGAATTGCTCCTAGTCAGGCACATTTGGATGCAATTAAGAAACTACAGATGCCCAAAAACACTCGAGAGGTTCAATCGACCTTGGGTTTATTCTTTCTAGAATAGCAAAGCCTTTACAAGAACTGCTGCGAAAAGAGGTCAGATTTGAGTTTACCGAGGCCTGTAAAGAATCCTTCCGATTATTAAAAACTCTAGCGCACCTGAACCGCTAGAAACACTAATGTTCGAAGAACAGTAGAAGAATCGTGCAGGTTTTGAGTGCATATTCCACCACATGTGCTGCTTATTACGACCAAACTGTTTCAAATGCCACGTTTTACTTTGGTCTCAAGAATGCATTATAACTCATATGGTGGAAGGTTTCAGATATTACCACTGGCATGAATTTCAACGTTTATGAGAGCAAAACACGGGTTAATTATATTCGTTATCAGTTGCTTATTTCACATAATTTTGAAAGCAGCATCTCATATAACATCAATGACGAAAATGCTCAGTGCCTGCAGCACTGTAACTGAAATTGGTGTTTGGGGCTGCGATCCGAAAAATTTGCAGAACTTTGCGAATTGCAACATTGATTATTTATTTTCATTGTAAATGTTTCCGGTATGAATACTAACTGTAAGCGTTTATTGATACAAAAGTAGCACAACCGACTCGTGCTGGCAACCTTCTGCCAGTATCAAAGCCAAGAATATATCACATCTGCTTCACGTTGTTATATTACATTCGAAGTTAAACGAGTATAAAGAAAGGAATTTAGAGTTACCTGCAGCGAGTTTTTTCAAATAATCGAAAGCTTAATATTTGCTGTTCATTGTCACTAGAATATCATTACCATTTGAAAATTCTACGATAAAACCGCTTAATAAAGATATTGCAATTAAAAACAAAACCAACAATAGCTGGCAACCCTATCGTGGCTTTTCAACCAAATTTGGCCTGAATAATGTTTATGACAAGTTTCATTAATTGTATGAAATTCGTATTGATTTCATGACTGCACTGGAGGTTATAGTGCAAAAAGTTTTATTTTCCTGAGCGAATTTTCAAAACCAAAGACACAAAAATTACCATAGCTGGTAGCACCAATCAGTGTTTTCGACCAAATTTCCACCAAACAGTGATTAGAGTTAGGTTTAGCTACTGTGCCAATTTCATGAAAATCTGGTAACTTATTCACATTTCATAGGGCAAAAAGCAGTTTTTTTTCTTTGTAATTTTTCAAAATGGCACCACTGGCACAGACTTGCCCACAATTCAAAATCGCTTCTATCAAATCTGGTCTTACTTAAGTCCAATGCATTCTATAAATTTTAGCTGTATCTGATTATTGGTTCGTGAGTTTCCGTGAACAGGAGTTTTTGATGCTAAAAATATAGGTTAACTGGGAGAGGGTTACCGTTCTTGTCCGACATGAAATTTCCAAAGTTTTATTTTGAACGTGTAGATAAAACATAAGATTTATATACAGATTGGTTTTGTTGTAAGAAACGGACATTTTTTTTTGAATATTCGATGGTTTGAATGTTTTCACTTCCAAATTTTTTTTTTCAAATTTAAGACACCGAAATTATCATAGCTGGCAACTCCAACCGAATTTTTCAACCAAATTTCTATGAAACGTGGCTTTAAGTAAGGTCCAGCAATTGTGTGAGTTTCGTCAAAATCGAACGATTCAATCAGAATTTATAGGGCTAAAAACAGTTATCTTTTTAGTGGTTTTTCAAGATGGCACCACTGGCACAGAATCGCCCGCATTTCAAAATCACTTCTATCAGACCTGGTCCTATTTAAGACCAATACATTCTGTGAATTTCAAATAATTCTGCTCATCGGATCGTGAGTTTCCGTGAACAGAAGTTTTTGATGCTTAAAATATAGGTAAATTGGGCAAGGGTTACCAGGCGTGCCCGTTATACCATATCTTTTTTTTTTTTTGGTTATGTAAACAAAGCACAAGATTTACATATGAGTGGCTTTTTTTTGAAGAAACGGCATTTTTTCAAGAGAGACGATGATTTGGAGGTTTTCACTTTCAGTGCCTGCCCTAGCTACAGGGTTGCCAGCACGCTCATTGAAAGCTACACAAATCTACAACTATAAAATATCAATATGTTCTGAAAATTTCGTAATGATTGAATAGCTCTGTAAAAAGTTATCGCAATTTAAAAATTTTCAAATTTTCCCGTCCTCTTTTGAGGCACCCAGCGCACACATGGGGTTAAAAAATTCCAAAGCATTATCTGATTCATATGTAAAACACGTTCGAAATTTATTTCGTTAACTTTATTTTTGCGAAAATTATTTGTGCACGAAATAATAGGTATATTAAAAATATCACTTAAATGGCCGCCGGCGCCAAAAGGTTAACAATAACTGACATTTAAAGAAACCTGGACCTATT
>OX376372.1:75087497-75128469 GCA_947369275.1 Nemotelus nigrinus
ATACTAATGTTCTTCTTCGAACATTAGTGAAAAAGGGATAAATAACTCTTGGATACTTCAAATCACTTTATCGTGAAGCTATCTCAAGGTCTAAACTCAGAACTTAAACATTCACATAAAGTAACTATACAATACATGTGATATTACGACTAGTACGATAACATATATAATTGAGAATTTTTGATTTGTATTGTAATAAAAATAGAAAATACACAAAAGTAAATAATAATGAATTGTTAAGTCAAAACCCCCAGGCCTTCTTATTGGGCGGAGGCCCGTGAAGTTCTTTCATTGTTTTCAGGGTCCGCGCATGGCCTGGCTGGCCTAAAAATGATTAATCAATAGTTTTTTTTTCTTATATCTCAGCATATTAGAAGGGAGGGATACTGGCCAACCATAATAGATTCAGTTTTCTTTGTGTTAGCTTTTCGGATTTTTGATTAATATGGCCAGTACCAGAGGGTGGAGGACCCCAGAACATCGGGGTCAGGGCTCCACTAACACCGGGGGCCCGGGGCTGTCTGCCTCACCTGGGCTCCTCTGAAAAGAGAGGTAGCACTTTTCCCTTGTTTCCTGTTTGTAGAATTTTCAATTTTTGGCTTCGTGTTTTGTCACGAGCACTGGGTCTACTTAGTCAGCCCATGTTGCAGAGCCTGGGTGGTTTCCTTTACGGAGCTATGCCCCCTTTTGTACTTGGATATGTTTTCATATCAGTTTGCGGCTACGAATTCATGACGGATGAATATCACGTAGCTTCCCGTTTTCTAGAGAGCCAACCATCCCCATTTTTCATGAACCCACCCCAGCCGCAGCGAGCTAGCAAAGCGACACCCCAGCATCCGTCGGGGTTGGTTAAAGGGTGCTCCGCCAATGCGGACGAGGGGCCTTCACGGCCATTTCTAGGGCACCCTGCTCTCGGGACAATTCTTTTTTTTTGTTTTGCCTCTTGAATGGCCTAAGCCATTCCACTTCTGACCTTAGCACTCTTGGTTCTGGACTTCGGTCTGGTTCTAAATTGTGCTAAGGCATTTCCAACTTGTAATTCGCTACAAGTATCGTGACAGTGAATGCTCTTGGTTTTTAAGTTGTTGGATATCCAGTCTGAATAATTAGTCAAAGATATGCTAGGAACGCATTCTACTTCAATCTATGCTTGGTATACGACTGCTGGGTACGATCCGTCCAACATGATGCCAGTCTGAAGAAACCACGAGAGCGTGCCGATCTTATCGTTTATTTTAAGGACTCAACTAAGTAAGTCACAGACCAACTTATTTAAGCCGAAAGAAAAACAATGGACAAAAATCTCTTTGATATTTATTTCTACTGAAAAAGTAAAGTAGATAAAAATTTAAAGAATGACTAAATAAATTAAGTGAAATTTAGAATTTTTGATAATAATCGTAGCAAAACAAGGATGAAGGAAGGAACGAACGAACGATAGAGAAGAAGGAAGGAATAGCGAAGACAAACTCACGCGAAACTGATCTATTTTTCGTAGACATGTGTTATTTTAAGTGTTAACTTTTGTTATATTCGAGCTTTGACTAGATTCGATTGGCCAGGTGCACAATTTTTAATGATTTCATATAAATGCTAAAGGCTGAATTACATTGGACAGCAGTGCAGTGCAGTGCACTGAAATTTAGAACTCATGTAATTGCATGTGGCAATTCACATTAACTGCAGTGCAGTGCCGCGCAGCGGACTGCACTGCATCGGTTTAGGCTAATTTCTAAAATGCTACAGACCGCATCAGCTGACATTCGTTTGAGAGTCGTTGAGCGCGGAAGAACTATTTAAATTTGATAATGGAGGAAAAATTAATCGAAGAAGTTAGAGGAAGGCCGTATTTATACGACAAAAGTCATAGAGACTACAAAAAAAACGAGAAAAGGGACAAAGCTTGGCAGGAAATCGGGAAGGAGCTAAATATTACAGGTAATTTATATATTCAAAAATATTGTGTGTTATATTAATAAAATGTTTATAGGTGAAGACGCAAAAAAAAAAGGTGGCGGACGATTAAGGACCGCTACATGCGATTAAGGCGGAAACAAAATCTACCGTCTGGAAGTGGTAGTGAGAGGGCGACAAGTATCAATTATAAATTTGGCGAAATGCTGTCGTTTTTGGAGAAGTGCAACAGTGTGAATAAAAAGTAAGTTGAAATACAGTGCATTACAATACAGGAATATAATTTTCTTATCTTTCAGTACACACTGCAGTTACGACGAAGAAGCTGCCTCAAGATATTTTGAGGAAATAATTGAGGAGGATCATTTCGACGAAATGTTCATTGATGGCAATATAGGTGGAAGTACGATCGTAGGGGAGGAAGAAAGGCATCAATGTGAATCAAATGAGGTAAATGTAGGTGCATCTTACTCCGAATTTAGGCCATCGTCCTCATCGAGCAGTGTGCGCGCAAGGAGGCAGCGGCGTGCTAATGAACAGGTACAAATAATAGAAACTAACCAAGAATTGTTAAACTTAATGAGAACTTTGAAAGATGATTTTCAAACTACTTCCGCAGAAGCGGCCTTCTGCGACAGCTTGCGTGTGCAGCTGGAGCAAGCGCATTTACCTCCGGAACATTTCAGGGAATTCCAGGTGACAGTGCTGCAGAAGCTAAACGAGCAGGTGGCAAAGGCTAAACGTGACATGCCATCAACAAGCCAGCAATTTTAGCAGTAAGCTTATGTAAGTTTATGTAAGTAGTTTAAATTAGTCCCTAAGAACATTGGTAGTTTAAGCAGTAAATTATGTTCAATTAAAAAAAAACAATACAAATATATTCATAAAAAACCGGCATATTTATTAAAACCTCTGTACAATGTGTTTGAAACTTATGTTATGTTCTAGCATTCGCAAGATATTCTTTTAAGGTGTCTCGGATTGCAAATGCATCTCTGGGAGCATTGAATCTTGTGAATAACCTGCATGTTTGCAACGATCTAACTTCCTTCCGCCATAATCCTTCAACTATAGTTTCATCGTTAAAACTGTCGACGTATTCTGCAGGACAGTATTCTCCGTCATTCATTTTGACAAAATTGTGAAGTACTACCACAGCTTTAACAATTTTTTCCGCGTTATGTGGGAAGCAATTGATAGTATTCAGCAGTACTCTCCATCGCATCGTCATTATCCCAAATGTGTTCTCTATTTGAACACGCGCTTTGGATAAGATCTTGTTGAAAACAATTTCATCCTCTGATAGAGGCGTTCTTGAAAAAGGTCTCATTATGTTTGTTTTCAATGGAAACGCCGCATCACCCACAAAGAAAAACGGTGCCTTAACATTGGAGCTGGGCAAGTTCTCATCTTCCGGTAAATCAATCGTTTTCTCCAATACCGCTTTCCCAAATGAGGACTCTTTAAAAACACCACCATCACTCTGTCCTCCAAATGCGCCAATATCAACAGCTGTAAAACAGTAATTGCTGTCGCAAGCAGCTAATAGAACAATACTATGGTATTTCTTATAATTATAGTAAACTGATCCGGCATTTGGAGGACACTTTATTGCAATATGTTTACCATCTATTGGACCCACACAATTTGGTAGTCCAGTCATCGAATTAAAATCCGTCGCTATCCTCCGCCACTCGGATTTGTTAGGTGGTGCAAGATATAACCCATGCAGCTCTTCCCAAATAGCTTCGCAAGTTTCCAAAACAATTTTACGAGCTGTGGATGCTCCTATTCTGAACATCCAAGCTATTGTTTGGAAATTTGTACCTTGCGAAAGAAACCTGAAAATTGGGAATTAAAAATTAAACATGTCCCTTTAAATAGTTCCATCAGTACTTACATCAAAGTAATTACAAGGCGGCATTCTGGTGAAATAGGTTTACGTGGAGACTGTCTGGTCAACTTGTTTTGCAACAAGTTCAACAGCGGATTAAAGTGCACAACACCCATCCGAGTAAATTTCCTAAACTCGATGTCATTTTCCTCTTTGAGTATTTGGAAAATTTTCGTGTAAAATCCATGAAGCTCACGCTGCTTTTCGCAATTATAGCTTCTCGTCCAAATCCTCTTTCTTCTTCTGTTTTGCAATCTCAAATTGTTATAAATAGCACAACCCGCTAACAAAAATAGTTTTCTTTGCAATAATTGTCTTCTCAACATATTAAATAGTCAAAATAGATGCACAATCGAAATTTCAAACCTCCACAAATTAATTTCAAACTAACTGTCAGAGTGCTGCACTGCATTCAATGTGCTTGGCAAAGCGTGCACTGCTTCGGGACTGCGCTGCGCTGCTCTGCACTGCACTGCATTTCAATGTAATTCAAGCTTAAGACGTTTCTTTTCAATGAGCATATCTAAATAAACTACAAGATAGAACGCTAGGAACATGCCAGATGACTCTGCGAATAACGAAAATATAGACGACGAATGGTCGGCAATAGAGGTAGCATTCAAACCGATCTTAGTTTTGTTGCCACATGATTCAACTGATAGATATTAGGTCTGTTCCCGTACTTTCAGTAACTGCATTTTACAGAATTTCCCTGAATCATGTGGTGGGGAATTTCATGGAAAGTACGGGAACGCTCTCATTGTATTTCCTGAAAATTGACAACCGAAAGTGTCAGTTTTCGGTTTTTGCGAGAACAATAGTGATTATAAAGTCATCCTAAGCGATAATAAATTATCGCCACAAAAATATTCCACCTTCATAGCAACATTACGCAAAAAATATTGAAAATATTTACTCCGCCTGACACTTTTCAGTATTTTTCAGTAGCTCAGACCCTATTGAAATTTACTGAAAGAGGGAAAGTTTTCAGTTTTCAGTAAAACGGAGTACGGGAACAGCTTGATTGCAATTAATCGCGATTAATCGCAATTAATCGTAGTACGGGAACAGACCTAATATTGTTGAATTACTGAAGTACAACCTATGAGGTATTATTGAATGACTGAATTTAATTAAAATGATGATATTTGTTAGATGGCGAAGCTTTATACCCGATTCGGTATCTGTTATTGTATATTGAAAAAAGTGCAGGTTAAATGATGCTTACCTGCAGGTTGTAGCATCCAGTAATTTCTAGCGAAATTACTGGACACTTAATTTCGATGCACACTGTACGTGCTCGAAATCGCTACAGTAATTTCAAATTGAACGCACTTCAATTTGAAACAATAATAAGGTACCGCAAGTCCTCGGCGACCTTGTTATTGAAATTGAGCAGCCTGCAAAATTCCTAACGGAATAGGTTTTTGTTCGCTCGCGCATTTGGAAACGCAGTCGTCGTTTCGAGACAGCAATTCGTAAATCGTGGCGGAGGCCAGACGGTCAAGTTTGAGTTGGATGGCGAGTGTTGAGAGTCATTTGGGTGTCGCTGTGGGGAGAAGTTCGGAAAGTCGAGAGACGGGCAGCCGCTTTTGGCGTGGCGGAAGATAATCAGAAAAGAACAGTTTGATTGATTCACAAATATCGTCGCAATATTGTTACCATTCGTCATCTAATGGTTTCCATCTGTTCGCGAGCTATAAACGTAGTGAATTCATTGTTATTTTCGAATCGCGCCAAAGTTTTCGATGTGCTTCCCTTTTATCTTGTTTGGCACTAGCGCGTGAATAAGTAATTTAAACCGGGCTACTGTGCGCCTCTTTCTGTTTTGCTGCAAGCGGTTTCGTGATTGCCGGAAACACCACGTCTAAGCGTATATGCAAGATCATATTGTTCTAGTTGTGGCAATCGATTTGAAAACAGTTTACAAAATTAATTCCATGTGTATGAGTTTAATAAACCGTTTCATGTGCAAAACTGTGGGGTTAACGCATATTGTGAAGATGTATACAGATTTTACATAATGGATGCTACAGTGAATTTGATACGCAAAGCTATTTCGTCGTGTCGACGATAATATTGGGTGATTGAAATAGTTTTGGGTTTTAATTTCTTTAGTGCATTGGGTGCAGTGCAATGACCAACAGAGAAAGGCAGTTTTTTAGTAACATGAAAATGTCATGTAGTGGAGCTATCTTTTCTCCGGGGAAACTAGCTCAGTAGAATCTCAGTGAACGCTTTTTCTTTAAATTGCCATTCCGATTTCAATTGTAATTGTGGAGTAAGTTCGAAATGCATGCTGGTCAGCCCTTGTCTTTTGCGATGGCTACAATCAATCATTATATCGGAAGGCTGTGACAACACTATAGCATGGAACGATCGTGGATCGCATACTCGGTTAGGATCTGATGCTCCGTCATTAATACTTACGATCCATTCGAAGACCCGATCCTGATAAAATGGTAAAACCGCACTTCGGGCGTGGCAGCCGGAAAGTAATTGGGTTCGAAAGCCGAAACACGGTGGAGTACATGTCCAGGTAGATTGTTCACATTGCATTTAGTATTAGGTGCTCCAGGACTAGGGATTCCAATCCCGAACCATTTTTTCAATCCCGGGATTATGGGATTAAAAAATCTCAAATCCCGGGATCCCGGGATTTGAGATTCAAAATATAGCACAACAAAATAAGTCAAGTTTTTAATAAACAGATTATATTATGTGCCATCATTTCAAAACTACAGCAATAAGTTAGCTGAAAACTGTATTGAAAATATGCTACTGAATAATTACTAATTTATTTAATTGATGCAAATAAAAAAAATAATTTTAATTATCCCAGACGTTGACAGTATGAAAGCTAATATTTAAAATTACCAATATTACAAATTAAAACAACAAATCACGACACAAAATCACAACAATAAATCACAACTCTTAACATATAAAATATTCAACACATAAAAATTCTGCCAAAGTCCATTGGTTTTTTCGGGGGTAACATTGAAGCAATAGCAAAGTATCCAAAGTATCGTCTCCAAGCCTGCTTCTAAATTTATTCCCGATGTTGGAGGCCGCGGAAACGGTCAAGAAATATTGTTGCGCCTGCTCCAAACTATGCGAGTGCCACCACTTTCGAAAAGATTCATTTATTTTGCAATGGTTTTAATTAGATTAGTTTCTTGCGGCATTTCATGATCGATTATTATCATACTTTCGCAGCTCTTCTTGTAGCATCAATGGACGATTACCTTGCTCTGATTCAATATGGGTATCTACTGAGTTCTCCTCATTTCTTTGGCTAGCAAGCAAAGGGCTCAGCATCTAGATCATTGAAGTATTTTTTTAAAAAATATTTGCGTTGCTTGGTTTCCAAAATAGAGATTCTATTTCACTTGGTAAATTTTTGCTGGCACAATGTAGATTCTGGAGATAGCTTAGCTAACCAGATAGCTCAGTACACGCTCTTTTATTCGGCCCAATATTGCACTTTTCATAGCATTCACAAGAATGGACCGTTTTTCTCCTAGCAGCCTAAATGCAAATCATGATCAAGCTTTAGCAGTGCATAAATTTGAACCTTTGCGATTTAAGGCCTCCACAGTCAATTTTACAAGGAGTAAAACTTCAATAAGTTTCTGAATTGAATCAAACTCAGTTCCTTTTAATCGCTCTGGATATTGCAGGCCTATTAATGTATACTATTTTTCAAAATGGAAAACCGTTTAAACATTGTCGAGAGATTATTTCATCTTGTTTTACAATCCAGTAAGTGAGACAATTAAATGCCTTGCTCGGATTTGACATAGTTTTGAAGATCATTATTATTTATCGTTGGAGCTTTTTTAAAATATAAAACTACCTTACGAACTTTCTTTATGCATGCGCTGATGTCCTTCGTCAGATCTAGCGTGTCTTGCAGGCGACCGGGTTCAACGTAGTAAGCTGATTTAGGAGCGTCCAAATCTTCGTGCTATGCATAGGAGGACGCAACATCAACTCTTTAATCTGGAATGAATCTCCTATTATAGAGAACATCGCCAACTGCCAAAAGGATGCTATGCACCTAACAAATATGTTGCTCTGTATTAACAAGTCTGCCTGCTTTTCGCATTTCATTTGACCCATCAGTTATGATGGTAGCAATGTATTTTCCTAGAGAAACATCAAACTCAGCGAAACGCTCTTTTAATATATCTAGGTAGTTTGCAACTGTCATTGATATCCTTACTCGCACCAAGTTTCAGTAAGAATTTACTAAGTAGATGTTAATATTTATATAGCGCCTATTTGCAGTCGAGGTCCACTCATCAAACGTCAAACTGAACCGTTCACCTGAGATACTAGCCTGTCTTATCTCATTTTTTTTTTTTTTTTTTTATTCTGCTTGCATAGCCCACAGCCTCTTTTTGATTGTTTTTGAGGATTTTGGTTAATCTGGGTATGCTTTCGCTAGTATTAATTTCCTCAAATCATTCGAAGTAACGAATGCACTAAATGCGAAACAGTCCATACTTATTTATTTACAAACCCCTTTGTATTCTCTTGTTAACTGTTACATCGGTTTGTTTTGCTCTATTCTTTACGCATTTTGATGTGAACCTGCATGTTAACTGCTTTCTCATAAATATGGATTCTATTTGCTCTTTTTGAGTCTTGCCGTAATTTGATTGCCGATTATGCTTGACTCCCGGCCCCGGAATCCAGGCCAATTTCTGATCCCGAAAATCCCGGGATTAGAACTCATCAATCCCGGGATTTTCGGGACCAGAAATTAGCCGGGATCCCGGGATTGGATTCGCTATCCAGGACTTCCTCAGGGGTAAAACCACGGTCATGAAGCAAGCCTCACGAGAAGCTGTCGAGGAGAAACTTCGTCCCACAGATCGTCAATAAATAAAGTACATACTGCAGAAAATTTAATAAGAATTAAACAGACATAATAAGAAAAACCGATACGACAGCATACAAGATGAAACTCAAGTAAAGAAAAAGTAGCTTGTTCACATAAGTATGGCACATCTTGTTGTTATAAATGATGCAAATCACTTAGATATTTAAATTATTATAATTATTAAGCTTTGAAAGAGTAACAAAAAACGTTAAAATTTTCCAGTGCCAAAGTCGTGCGAAAACATGAGCGGCTTACATCAGACGAAGTTACATGGCATTTTGTTTGTACTAAAGTTCACATAATTGATTTCTTGATCAACTTTCATTTTGCCGGAATTTTATTCATTAGTTGTTGAGAAAAGAACACCCTCATACGTATATTCGCGTCCGAGTTCTCATTCAACAAAATTATGGGTTTCTATTTGATTCAGAATTCACCCATTACGCTTTTGGTGCGTTACTAGTATGATAATGTTTAATATTAAGTAGTATTAGACGTTGAAATTTGGTTGTCAGATTGTTAGCCAATTAGCACTATTTCGAATGGGTTTTGGTTGATAATATAACATAAAGGGACATCTGCTCTCATTATCTATTCGTTCAAAAGAAAAAAAAAAGAAAACAAAGAAACAACAATGTAGCATCCAGTAATTTTTATATTTTTTTATTTAAAAATTACTGGTCACATATCTCCGACCTACACTGTATGGATCGGAGACGCTACAAAATTTTGCAATTGAAAACGCATTTCAATTGCACAAAAATAAAATCCCGCAAGTCCCCCGGTGACCTTATTTTTGTTTTCGCACAGCAACGAAATCCCTAACGGGATTTCCTCTTGCTGTGCAATCGGGCTTGCGAGCTTGCAGCGCAGAATTCGTGGCAGTCGATCGAATTTCTTGGCGGAGGCCAGACGCTGTGGCGACGAGTCGCTTTCTGGCGTGGCGGGACAGCTGAAAAGATTGTATTTGTTCGGATCGGTGCGGTTTTTTTTTGGGATGACCGCCGTGAATTTTCTAGAGCGAAAAGTATTTCTGCCCACGCAGACACCAGAAACAAATAAATTATTATTCAAGTGAATTTTGTGATTTGAATCTATTAGAAGCAATGGTGATCTGAACTAAGTGCGTTTTGGGATGAGAAAAAACGGAATAATAACGGTGAAACCTATATGATCACAGTTAGTCCCACACAAATGTGCTAGACCCACGAAGTGCTTCCATTCTTTGCCTGAGTTGAATAGTGAAACTACTATACATATCTAATACTGATTATCGTACAGTGACATGCCGAAATGATAAATTGAAATCTGTGCGGAAAGTGAACTGATCTTTCGGTCATTCTCGAACATCGTGGTTACTAGAAGTTAACAATCGCTTGTGTGGGTAACCTGAAAAATAGTGAAAACTTTCCTTGTCGGGTCCTGGTCTGTCCTTGCCGGAAGTGCGAGGAGGATGCTATTCGGGCCAGAACGCGCAAGATATTCTTGAATACCTGAATTTTTTTTGATGTGAGTTTCTGGGGAGGGGAATATAGGTTGTTTTGGCAAATCTAAACTCATGCGAATAGCGGTTTTCTGCAACTTTACGTGAGAAGTGCGAATTCGTGACAAGGTTCGGCAACCACCGCGGCTGTGACAATAGATAGGAATACGAAATGTACATCTCATATATCAGTGCATACGTGACAAAAGGTTCTTGTTTTGAATACATTCGGATAAGTGCCTGTTACTCGGCCCTTGGTGATATAGCCTGTGCTTGAACGAACGAACAGACATGTGGCGACAGACGTTAATATCAAGCGGATCCGACGTATAGATTTGTTAATCTGCTTTCCGACGCTAAGTTACATTTGCACACGCATGATGTGATTCCATTCCGAAATCTATACCGCTAACTGAATTTTTACTTGGAGCTTAAAGTACTCCCGTGCTGGATACTTTATTACTTGTGAGACGACGATCGGGAACATGGGAAACGAGTTTCTTTTATGAACGCGTGTTGGAAGACCAACAAAATACTGCCAAGTCCAAAGAGCAAATATTCCCGAAAAGCGAATTAAACTCGAGGATTAAATTGATAGTGGAAAAATCTGAGGAAATGTGGCGTCGAGAGAAACCCGATGGATTTTGCTCCCCGAACGAAGTACTATTGTGGATAGCCGAATTTCATTATCACAACGTATCATTGATTTATTCGCAAGTATAATTTTAAGGTTCTTTTCAAACTCACTTACATCAAAAGTATAAGGTTGATTTAAATCTCTTTCTGGGATCTATTTTTGATTATTTGTTTTCCATAAAACGTTTAAATGTCCTTCTATATTGATAGCATGACAGTAATAAAAGTTTTAGTCTGTCACGCTCGTGAAGAAAGAAAAAATGTTCATACAGAGTGAACAGCTGATTTAGTAGCGATGTAAAGAATTGTTTTTCCATAGTAAAGTCATCGCTTCGAACATTGATGCTTAATCTTGCCGGATCCTGTACTATTTATTCAAAGCTATTATTGAAGATAGTATATCTCAGTGCTGAGTTAGAATTTGCAACTACAAATTTATAATTATTCAATAATAATTTATAATAATCAAATGCTTGGATATGCTAAATTAATTTTATTTAATAAGTTCTAGCTACATATTTTAGCATACATCTACTTAAACCCCAAACTTCTCACTTAATTTCTTTTGCAAACCAATACAACCATATGAATGTTGTACGATCATAAACAATCTTAAGCGCGTAGAATGGATAAAACTACAATCTTTTAATCTAAAAATAGAAAGAAAAAGGGGTCGGAGTACCATTATTTGTTAAACCTCAATTAAATAGGTTCAGTTCTACAAATACGCAAGAGCCATAATGAACGCCGTCGCGTCGAAAATTTAATTAGTTCACATTTAAATTCTTGAGTGGGGAAAAAAAAGAGTTATGCATAACTGTTCTTTTTTTTTATTTTTATCTACTTCTCCGCTTCCGGCTTTTACGGATCATTATTATAGTCATCGCGGTGAATGTTTGTTTTCTGCATTTTTTTTGCTTACTTCTTGAAAGTGAGTCCCAAATGAGGTCTTCAGATATTTGTTCTTTGTAGTTGACATAGAAAAGAAATGCTGTGACATATGTTCGATCACAACATGGAAAAGAAAATGAAAATGAAAACACTCAGATGATATGTATTAAAATTATTTAACTGACATCGTAGTAGCCTGAGCGAATTGTTAAAAATAAAAAAGTATAGATTTTCTTGATGACGAGAGTCAGTTGAATTTTCGAGATTGCTCACTTCACATTTTGTTGGAATTCGTGTCGCTAATTGTATTATTACTCGGGTCATTTTTGTATGATAATTATAATTAGGTGTGATTATCAAGTTGAGTTTTGTTCAATACATTGTAATAAAGCTATAGAATTCAAATATCGTGTTTCGTTTAATATTTACAAAATATTTTGGCTAAACACATACGTTTCAACTCTTCTTTTTAATAAGTTACCAAATCTTGAACCTGCGTACGTAACTTAGTAGAAGTACTAATGAATTGAAATTACGAATGGTCTGGTTTAAATCAAACAGAAGAAGCACAAATGTTCTTGTTAATGAAAGTTTTGATAATTATTTGAGGTTAATGTTACATTGTTTTTGATTTAGTCATCATAAGAAATAAGAAAACGAAAATGTATTATTGTTGCTCTGTTTCGAGTTCTTCTTCAGACAAAAATAAATAATAATGAATTTGTAAAGTTGAAACCTTTCGGCCTTCTTATTGGGTGAAAGCCCGAGAAGTTCTCTTCTTTTTCAGGGTCCGCGCTTGGCCTGGCTGGCCTCAAAATGACAAATAGTTTTTCGTGATTTTTTCGGTTTTTTTTTTCAGTTCTTTAAAGGGAGGGATACTGGCCATCCTAGTAGTTTCCGTAATTTTGTTAGATTTCTTGAATTTTTGATATTACATGGCCAGTATCAGAGGTTGGAGGACCCCAGACCATCGGGGTCAGGGCTCCACTACCATCGGGGGCCCGGGGCTGTCTGCCTCACCCGGGTTCCTTAGAAAAGAGAGGTAGTACGTTTTGCTTTTTCCCTTTTTAGAATTTTTAATTTTGGCTCCGTGTTTTGTCACGAGCACTGGGTCTGCTTAGTCAGCCCATGTTGCAGAGCCTGGGTGGTTTCCTTTACGGAACTATGCCCCTTTTTGGTCCCTGGATATGTTTTCTTATCAGTTTGCGGCTACAATTCATGACGGATGAATATACGTAGCTTCCCGTTTTCCTTGAGAGCCAACGAACTCCATTTTCAAGAACCTACCCCAGCCGCAGCGAGCTAGCAAAGCGGCAAACCAGCATCCGTCGGGGTTGGTTAAAGGGTGCTCCGCTAATGCGGACAAAGGGCCTTTACGGCCATTTCTAGGGCACCCTGCTCTCGGGGCAATTCTTTTTTTTTGTTTTGCCTCCTGAATGGCATTAGCCATTCCACTTTCTGACCTTAGCACTCTTGGTTCTGGACTTCGGTCTGGTTCTAAGTTGTAGTAAGGCCACTCTCATCTTCATTTTCGCTACAAATGGCGCCCAACGTGGGGCACGAAACTTGTTTTTGGGCAACCTACACCAAAGTGAGAAAAAATTATGAGCTTCGTCTCATACTCCCCTCAAGACTTTACGTCTTCAATCCCAAAATTTCCATTCTCACTAGCAGGTCTTAGAATCGCCTCCTTTGCGATTCAATATTACTTCGTTCGAGAGAACAAAACCCATTTATTAAGACTTGCATTGCTCGCTCTTCCTTACTAGCCGCAAACATCCTTCCCAGTCCTATCCGGTTAAATTCAATTCCTTTTAGATTACCTCTTGGGCAGCTTCTCGTTGTGTTCGTCTTTATGAGTTTTTTGACTCTGGGTGCAACCTGGAGGTTGGCCGCGGATAACAGGTTGTGGTGGTTTACCGCCACTCCTGTCCCGGTCAACCGAAGGGCCCCTGCCCCACTTTATGTTGGGAAGCTGTCCCAAATTTTGAAATCCTTGTTGTCTTGACCCAGCTTCGGCTTTTGGCTTGGGTTTGGTTCAAGCTGTGGTGGATTACGTGGGGTTGGCGTGGCGCCGCCTACACGTCCCTGCAGCTTGGCCAAACTTGAACCATTTGCTGAAGTTGAGTCAAGCAGCAACATAGTAGTTTTTGGTCCTTTGCCCCTCTCTTTTCGAGGAATTTCGGGTGGGTAAACAGTCCCCCATACTGGGCGGTACCCTTCCGGAATCGACCCAAGTTAATTTTCACACTTACAATTTTCAATCGTAAACATTCTCACACTAAAACATTCACTTCACATATAAACATTTGTTCCACGCTTTAACATTTCGTAAGTGAAAATTTTCATTTTTTTTTGCGTTTTGAAATCAATCGCCAGCCAGCCAGCGGACCTGAAATGGAGAGGAATGGATCGGGCTCAGCTCAATAAGAGGGCCGATCTTTGAAATTACATTTTTTACCTAACTTTGAAAATTTGAAACTTTTGTAAATCTAAAGCTTTGAATTTATATTTTTCTTTCTCAATTAACTCTAGCATTTGGCTTTGTCACTTGCTATTAATCTTGAAAGTTAGTCACACCACCTGGTGTGCACACACTTGTATAGATTTTGAATTTTTTGGCATTTTTGCCCTACTAGCTGTGAAAGCTTAAAAGAGTTAGTCACACCACAGGTGTGCACACACGTATATATATATATATATATATATATATATATATATATATATATATATATATATATATATATATATATATATATATATATATATATATATATTATATATTTCTTTTTCACTTATATATATATTATATATATATTTTGAATTTGGCACTTTGGCCTATTATCTGTTAAGACTTTAGTAAGAGTTAGACACACACTGTTGTGCACTTGGTTGCGGCTGAATTCCCCGCCAACCAACTTTAAATTAAGCGAATTAACTCGTCAGTCACGCTAGCGTGCAAAAACCAAATTTGAATTTTCAATTCTTAGTCATCTTTTTCACAGACTGACAATGCCACTGCGTCACAGTAGTGAGGATCTGTCTGGAACCACAGTGGAGGCTCAGTCAGTGCTCCATATGCCAGCAGTCATTCGCTGCTGCCCAGGACACGTATACCACAAAATGTGGACACACTTTTCATGAAACGTGCCTGGAGCAATGGCTCCGAAACCGTACTGATTGCCCGCTGTGCCGTGGACCACTGAGTCTCCCCTTAGGAGCCAGACAGGCCCCCACTGCTGCAGCATCTATGCCACGAGGGGCTCGGCCTAAAACGCAACGGCCGGGAGTAAAAACCCGAGGCATGCGATCAGAGGATGTGGAAATCAGGGACTTCGATCTGCAGGCCGAGTCGGGGGCGGAAGGTTTAATTCAGCCACCTCGCCCGTCATCGAAAACGTCCCCAATATCTGACGTACAATCTGAAGCCGCCGGAGTGCGCTCTATAGTGCACCAAGAATTGGGCGGACTTCAACAGCAAATATCGGATTTACAGAGCGGCATGCGTGCGATGCTGGAGCGCATGGCGCAGTTGAACCTTCCGTCCCGGACTGGGAATGCAGAGTCGCCGAGACTCAACCCTCGCGCGCAATCATTCATACCCGTGCAGCGTTCACACTCACCTCGCACCCCTCGTGGCAACAATGTCCAGTTTCACCACGATAAGGTGGCTAGTATCATTGGTGGGTGGGGCCTAAAATTCTCGGGTCGCGAATCTACTGTGCCAGTTGAAGTCTTTATTAACAGGGTAGCGGCTCTTACAAGAAATACCCTGGGCGGAAATTTCAGCATTCTATGCCAGCATATGCACCTGCTTTTGATTGGACCTGCCGCTGATTGGTTCTGGAGGTTCTATAATTCAAGACGTGACTTCAGTTGGAGAGATTTGGAGTCGGCCCTGAGCGATCATTTCGCTGATCGCTTCACGGATGCCGACCTGATGGAGCAAATTAGGAACAGGAAACAGCGTCCGAATGAAACCTTCGACGATTTCAGTGCGGCAATATACAAATTAGTTGACCGACTACAGCGCCCTATCGCTGACGCTGACTTGGCAGATATGCTCAGGCGCAATTTGCTGCCAGATATTCGTCGTGGACTGCTTCAAATACATCTTCCTTCAGTCCGACTGCTCCGTCAGGCCGTCATCCGTGCGGAGAACTTTGAAATGGAGCTCGGAGGCCGACGCCGTCCTTCTCAATGGAGAAATGCCACTGAAGAATTGCATGAGGAAGACCAGCTGGACCAGTTTGAAAAATCACCGGAAGAGCATGGAGTGGAGGCAGTCGCGGTCCTGCCTACTTGCTGGAACTGTAAGCAAGTGGGACACCGTTTTGATGACTGCTTGGAGGCCCGCACCATATTCTGTTATGGCTGCGGAAAGGCAGATACCTACAAGCCAAACTGTGTTAACTGCCAAACAAAAAACTTACAACAGGGAGCGCGAAACAAGACCTCACGCCTCCCCCAGAGCAAACAGTCTCCCCCACGCTCCAGCAAGTAGGTAGGACCGGTGATTTGTCACCACATTCCTCTGGCCCAGTCACCAATGATACTAGTATTCAGCCGTGTGGGGAGTCCACCACCTTATCGATACCACACTTACAGGCTGAGCCTCCTACACCTTTGGCTTTTCTGCCATACCACCTAAGATGGCGGAAATATACGGCGGTCCGAAACCGAATTTTTAACGCGGAAATTGACACCATTAAAAAACACCGTAATACACCTAAACGCTCAACGTTGAGAATGAGGCATTTCTACGCCCAGTTCCGTCGTTGGCGTTATCAATTGGATTGTGCGACTCTGTTGAACGTGCCTCCAGGTGACGTTCGACCTTACGCGCAGGTTCTGTTGTTCGGCCAACTCACATCGGGTTTGATCGACACGGGAGCCAACGTGAGCGTGATGGCGGCTGATCTAGCCCGCTCATTCCTCGAGAGGAACGCTTTTCCCTGGAAAAGAGCTTCTCTCGGGTTGAAAACAGCTGACGGCACACAACATCAAGCCGTAGGCCGAGTATCAGCCGACATTACGTTCCGGGGGCTCACCAAGACGTTGACGTTGTGGATAATACCCACTCTCAGTCAGAATCTCTATCTGGGAGTGGACTTCGTCCGTCTTTTCGCCCTGGCCACAGACCTGTTTGCGCCACCACCACAGGTCGACACCACCAACAGCCTCGACGCACTCGACGATTGCGCCCACCCTCTCACACAGGAGCAGCATCGCAGACTTCGGGCTGCGATTGCTTGCTTTCCTTCATTTGCTGTTGAGGGCTTGGGAAAGACTACGCTCATCCGTCATGAAATCGACACTGGTGACCAGAAACCCATAAAACAGAGACATTTCTCTGTGTCACCAGCTGTCGAAAAGCTCCTATATCAGGAAATTGACCGGATGTTAGCGTTGGGCGTAATCGAAGAGTCGAAGAGTGCATGGTCTTCACCGGTAACGTTGGTGGTAAAGCCCTCGAAAGTGCGCTTATGCCTGGATGCCCGGAAGGTCAATTCGGTCACGGTGAAGGATGCCTACCCTTTGCCGCTGATTGATGGAATTCTCAGCAGACTCTCTAAGGCAAATTTCATCTCCAGCCTGGATCTAAAGGATGCTTTTTGGCAAATACCTTTAGAGGAAAAGTCGAAAGAGAAGACAGCCTTCACTGTGCCCGGTCGACCCCTTTACCATTTTGTCGTGATGCCGTTTGGGTTGTGTAATGCACCCCAAACGATGTCGCGACTGATGGATAAGGTTATTCCGCCCCAACTCAAGCACCAGGTATTCGTGTACCTCGACGACCTGTTGGTGATAACAGACGAGTTTGACGCGCACCTTCAGGTACTTCATCAGGTCGCCTTCCATTTGAGACAAGCTGGCCTCACCATCAATGTGGAAAAGAGTAAGTTCCTCTTGCAAGACGTCAAGTACCTTGGCCACATTGTTGGTGGGGGCACTATCCAGACCGATCCTGACAAGGTGAAATCTATCATGGATTTCCCACTTCCCTCTACCACGAAGCAACTCCGAAGATTTCTAGGAATCTGCGGTTGGTATCGGCGCTTCGTCAGAGAATATGCGTCATTGTCGACGCCACTGACAGACATGTTTTCTAAGCGGAATCAGTTTGTGTGGACCGATGAGAGGTTAAATGCTTTCAAGCAATTGAAACACAGCCTTGCTTCAGCCCCAGTGCTGCACAGCCCAGATTTCAACAAGCCCTTCTCCATCCAATGTGACGCAAGTCAACATGGAGTCGGTGCCGTGCTGGTGCAACGCACAGAAGACGGAGCTGAAGCCCCCATCGCCTATATGTCCCATAAACTGAATCCCGCTCAGCGAAACTACACCGTCACTGAGCAAGAATGTCTGGCAGCGGTGCTGGCAATCAAGAAGTTCCGTGCCTACGTGGAAGGTCACGAATTTGAAATCGTGACCGACCATGCTTCCCTAAAATGGCTAATGAACCAACCAGACCTTAATGGCCGATTAGCCCGGTGGGCCTTGAAACTTCAAGGTTTCAACTTTAAAATTGTCCACCGAAAGGGAAGCCAAAACGTAGTGCCGGACTCCTTGTCGCGCATGTTCTCTGCCGAGGCGTTGATGCCGGCAGAAGGCGGGGAGACTCCAATGGAGCTAGACTTAGAGTCGCCGCATTTCCAAAGTGCTTCTTATAGGGAGCTAGCGGCAAAAGTCCAGGCAGAACAACATCAGCTGCCGGACCTAAAAGTTGTAGACGGGTTCGTGTACAAGCGGACCGAGTATGCGACCGGAAACGGACTTCAAGACCAGTTGGCCTGGAAGTTGTGGGTGCCGTCAGAAATGACGGCAGAATTAGTGAAGGGAGCTCATGACCCACCCTTGAGTGCGCATGGTGGCGTGGCCAAAACCCTCGGGCGATTACGTCAATGGTTTTATTGGCCACGAATGGCCGCTCAAGTGCGTGAATATGTGGGATCATGCCTCACATGCAAAACCACCAAAGCCCCTTCACACACCCTTCGTCCACCAATGACGCTGCAGTCCGTTCCCGAGCGCATATTCCAGCGCTTGTACATCGATATTATCGGCCCCTACCCTAGCTCCAAGTCTGGCAACATTGGAGCGCTCATCGTCTTAGACCATCTTTCGCGTTTCCCCTTCTTCGAGCCGCTTCGTAAATTCACTGCGAAAGCAGTTATTGACATCCTGAGGAAAAGAGTATTTCACCTTGTCGGAGTCCCGGAGGGTGTCGTAACTGATAATGGTGTACAGTTTCGGTCGTCTATCTTTCAAACCTTTCTACAGGAATTCGGTATCGGACATACCTTCACCGCCGTATATTCCCCTCAATCTAACGCCTCGGAACGTCTAAACCGATCCATACTGGCAGCAATTCGTTCCTACATTGACCCTGCTCAAAAAGAGTGGGACGCCAAAATCTCGGACATAACCTGCGCGTTGCGCTCAGCACCTCACGCGACGATAGGGACTTCGCCCTATCAGGCCGTCTTCGGGAGACCAATGGTCACCCATGGCCGCACTTACCATCTATTGCGGCAACTGCATCTTCTGGATGACCCCGATACTACTCTGCCACCTCCTGACCACCTGGCTCTTATACGCCAGACCATCCGCGCTCTCACCACCAAGGCCCAGTCTCGCAATGCCAAGGCCTATAATCTTCGTTCCAGGTTGGTTACATACCAGCCTGGCGAAGTGGTCTTCAGGCGCAACTTCCGGCAAAGTGACGCAGCCGCGCACTACAATGCAAAGCTGGACCGGAAGTTCTTACCTAGTAAGGTAATTAAGAAGATCGGCGGTGCTTACTACCAGCTGGCCGATCAAAATGGACGATCAGTGGGCGTCTTTCACGCGAAAGACATCACTAAGTGATATACCCACTAGTTCACCAGTTCACGATCTGTTTCCAAATTTTATTTGGAGATCGTCCATTTGCGCCTATTTCAGGTGTCACTCCTGCTCCAATTGAAAAGTATCTAGAGATGTTCACCTCTTTCACTATTTCCTCTACCAAAGATACTTTCATTATTAAGTCAGTATACGTTGTTCACGATATTTCCTTTCATTAAAAATTACCCCTTTCTATCTGTTCACCTTATTCACGATTTTCTCAAAAGGATTGGATAGTAAACGACATGATCACCTGTTCACGTCATTATATTTCTCTTATTACTTCCATCCTTCAGCTCTTTCCACGCACTTGCCCTTGTGGAAAGATCTGTGTTGTAGCATCCAGTAATTTTTATATTTTTTTATTTAAAAATTACTGGTCACATATCTCCGACCCACACTGTATGGATCGGAGACGCTACAAAATTTTGCAATTGAAAACGCATTTCAATTGCACAAAAATAAAATCCCGCAAGTCCCCCGGTGACCTTATTTTTGTTTTCGCACAGCAACGAAATCCCTAACGGGATTTCCTCTTGCTGTGCAATCGGGCTTGCGAGCTTGCAGCGCAGAATTCGTGGTAGTCGATCTAATTTCTTGGCGGAGGCCAGACGCTGTGGCGACGAGTCGCTTTCTGGCGTGGCGGGACAGCTGAAAAGATTGTATTTGTTCGGATCGGTGCGGTTTTTTTTTGGGATGACCGCCGTGAATTTTCTAGAGCGAAAAGTATTTCTGCCCACGCAGACACCAGAAACAAATAAATTATTATTCAAGTGAATTTTGTGATTTGAATCTATTAGAAGCAATGGTGATCTGAACTAAGTGCGTTTTGGGATGAGAAAAAACGGAATAATAACGGTGAAACCTATATGATCACAGTTAGTCCCACACAAATGTGCTAGACCCACGAAGTGCTTCCATTCTTTGCCTGAGTTGAATAGTGAAACTACTATACATATCTAATACTGATTATCGTACAGTGACATGCCGAAATGATAAATTGAAATCTGTGCGGAAAGTGAACTGATCTTTCGGTCATTCTCGAACATCGTGGTTACTAGAAGTTAACAATCGCTTGTGTGGGTAACCTGAAAAATAGTGAAAACTTTCCTTGTCGGGTCCTGGTCTGTCCTTGCCGGAAGTGCGAGGAGGATGCTATTCGGGCCAGAACGCGCAAGATATTCTTGAATACCTGAATTTTTTTTGATGTGAGTTTCTGGGGAGGGGAATATAGGTTGTTTTGGCAAATCTAAACTCATGCGAATAGCGGTTTTCTGCAACTTTACGTGAGAAGTGCGAATTCGTGACAAGGTTCGGCAACCACCGCGGCTGTGACAATAGATAGGAATACGAAATGTACATCTCATATATCAGTGCATACGTGACAAAAGGTTCTTGTTTTGAATACATTCGGATAAGTGCCTGTTACTCGGCCCTTGGTGATATAGCCTGTGCTTGAACGAACGAACAGACATGTGGGAGTTGTCTGAGTCTGCCATCGTGCCCGTTTGCCTTTCGGGTTAGTTAAACGGTGATTTTCACGCGTTTTAAGTGCTGTTCGCGTGCCATGGGCGATTCCATACAGAAAACTTCCAATTTCCTCCGGGGTCTTACCGTAGTTGTCATCTGATGACCCGTGTCCTGACCAATAAAAGCGTGCACTTGGCAACGTTAATATCAAGCGGATCCGACGTATAGATTTGTTAATCTGCTTTCCGACGCTAAGTTACATTTGCACACGCATGATGTGATTCCATTCCGAAATCTATACCGCTAACTGAATTTTTACTTGGAGCTTAAAGTACTCCCGTGCTGGATACTTTATTACTTGTGAGACGACGATCGGGAACATGGGAAACGAGTTTCTTTTATGAACGCGTGTTGGAAGACCAACAAAATACTGCCAAGTTCAAAGAGCAAATATTCCCGAAAAGCGAATTAAACTCGAGGATTAAATTGATAGTGGAAAAATCTGAGGAAATGTGGCGTCGAGAGAAACCCGATGGATTTTGCTCCCCGAACGAAGTACTATTGTGGATAGCCGAATTTCATTATCACAACGTATCATTGATTTATTCGCAAGTATAATTTTAAGGTTCTTTTCAAACTCACTTACATCAAAAGTATAAGGTTGATTTAAATCTCTTTCTGGGATCTATTTTTGATTATTTGTTTTCCATAAAACGTTTAAATGTCCTTCTATATTGATAGCATGACAGTAATAAAAGTTTTAGTCTGTCACGCTCGTGAAGAAAGAAAAAATGTTCATACAGAGTGAACAGCTGATTTAGTAGCGATGTAAAGAATTGTTTTTCCATAGTAAAGTCATCGCTTCGAACATTGATGCTTAATCTTGCCGGATCCTGTACTATTTATTCAAAGCTATTATTGAAGATAGTGGGCCTTTCCGAATTCGTGTCTCCGACTTGGTCTTGATCTCTGTATAACAGATTATGACGTCAGCGTTTTAGCTGACCTATTATTACAGTTATAGGAGATCAAGATAGACTGTCCGGATTCTCTGTCTTGCCTTGTTATGACATTTAAGCAAAGTTGGCGAATGAAAGACTGTGCTCTTGTACCTGGCAGCATGAAACTGATTGAGGGTGGAAGATTACCCCAATGTAAATTAGCTTTGAGACATATTGCACGCATAACGAAAAGAATGAATGCCAACGGTCAGCTACGAATCTGCTTCACAGCACATACGAATTAAATTACCGAAGCTCGTCGGCAATGGGAACGTTGTACGACAAATGCAATAATCGATTGCATTATCGTTCCTGCTTTACCACGCGAAGCGCTCGTCGAATGGCAAGTCTGGGCTCACATGCACAATAACCATTTTGATTGTAAGTTTAGATTTTCTTGCATAATTGTAATTTGTAAATATATAAATCAAACATTGGGCCTTTCCGAATTCGTGTCTCCGACTTGGTCTTGATCTCCGTATAACAGATTATGACGTCAGCGTTTTAGCTGACCTATTATAACAGTTATAGGAGATCAAGATAGACTGTCCGGATTCTCTGTCTTGCCTTGTTATGACATTTAAGCAAAGATGACGAATGAAAGACTGTGCTCTTGTACCTGGCATCATGAAACTGATTGAGGGTGGAAGACTACCCCAATGTAAATTAGCTTTGAGACATATTGCACGCATAACGAAAAGAACGAATGCCAACGGTCAGCTACGAATCTGCTTCACAGCACATACGAATTAAATTACCGAAGCTCGTCGGCAATGGGAACGTTGTACCACAAATGCAATAATCGATTGCATTATCGTTCCTGCTTTACCACGCGAAGCGCTCGTCGAATGGCAAGTCTGGGCTCACATGCACAATAACCGTTTTGATTGTAAGTTTAGATTTTCTTGCATAATTGTAATTTGTAAATATATAAATCAAACATGGTATCATGACGTCTAAACAACGAGATGAGACTAGCATGAACTGTTATACAGGGGAGAAATATCAAGCCGAAGATAAACTATTCGGACAAGCTAAACTTGATGTGACGTCACATTCTGTTATAACAAGCTCAAGACCAAGGTGAAGACGACAATTCGGAAAGGCCCATTGTATCATGACGTCTAAACAACGAGATGAGACTATCATGAACTGTTATACAGGGGAGAAATATCAAGCCGAAGATAAACTATTCGGACAAGCTAAACTTGATGTGACGTCACATTCTGTTATAACAAGCTCAAGACCAAGGTGAAGACGACAATTCGGAAAGGCCCAGTATATCTCAGTGCTGAGTTAGAATTTGCAACTACAAATTTATAATTATTCAATAATAATTTATAATAATCAAATGCTTGGATATGCTAAATTAATTTTATTTAATAAGTTCTAGCTACATATTTTAGCATACATCTACTTAAACCCCAAACTTCTCACTTAATTTCTTTTGCAAACCAATACAACCATATGAATGTTGTACGATCATAAACAATCTTAAGCGCGTAGAATGGATAAAACTACAATCTTTTAATCTAAAAATAGAAAGAAAAAGGGGTCGGAGTACCATTATTTGTTAAACCTCAATTAAATAGGTTCAGTTCTACAAATACGCAAGAGCCATAATGAACGCCGTCGCGTCGAAAATTTAATTAGTTCACATTTAAATTCTTGAGTGGGAAAAAAAAAGAGTTATGCATAACTGTTCTTTTTTTTTTATTTTTATCTACTTCTCCGCTTCCGGCTTTTACGGATCATTATTATAGTCATCGCGGTGAATGTTTGTTTTCTGCATTTTTTTTGCTTACTTCTTGAAAGTGAGTCCCAAATGAGGTCTTCAGATATTTGTTCTTTGTAGTTGACATAGAAAAGAAATGCTGTGACATACGTTTCAACTCTTCTTTTTAATAAGTTACCAAATCTTGAACCTGCGTACGTAACTTAGTAGAAGTACTAATGAATTGAAATTACGAATGGTCTGGTTTAAATCAAACAGAAGAAGCACAAATGTTCTTGTTAATGAAAGTTTTGATAATTATTTGAGGTTAATGTTACATTGTTTTTGATTTAGTCATCATAAGAAATAAGAAAACGAAAATGTATTATTGTTGCTCTGTTTCGAGATTTTATTTTTGTCTGAAGAAGACTTCAGACAAAAATAAATAATAATGAATTTGTAAAGTTGAAACCTTTCGGCCTTCTTATTGGGTGAAAGCCCGAGAAGTTCTCTTCTTTTTCAGGGTCCGCGCTTGGCCTGGCTGGCCTCAAAATGACAAATAGTTTTTCGTGATTTTTTCGGTTTTTTTTTCAGTTCTTTAAAGGGAGGGATACTGGCCATCCTAGTAGTTTCCGTAATTTTGTTAGATTTCTTGAATTTTTGATATTACATGGCCAGTATCAGAGGGTGGAGGACCCCAGACCATCGGGGTCAGGGCTCCACTACCATCGGGGGCCCGGGGCTGTCTGCCTCACCCGGGTTCCTTAGAAAAGAGAGGTAGTACGTTTTCCTTTTTCGCTTTTTAGAATTTTCAATTTTGGCTCCGTGTTTTGTCACGAGCACTGGGTCTGCTTAGTCAGCCCATGTTGCAGAGCCTGGGTGGTTTCCTTTACGGAACTATGCCCCCTTTTGGTCCCTGGATATGTTTTCATATCAGTTTGCGGCTACAATTCATGACGGATGAATATACGTAGCTTCCCGTTTTCCTTGAGAGCCAACGAACTCCATTTTCAAGAACCTACCCCAGCCGCAGCGAGCTAGCAAAGCGGCAAACCAGCATCCGTCGGGGTTGGTTAAAGGGTGCTCCGCTAATGCGGACAAGGGGCCTTTACGGCCATTTCTAGGGCACCCTGCTCTCGGGGCAATTCTTTTTTTTTTGTTTTGCCTCCTGAATGACATTAGCCATTCCACTTTCTGACCTTAGCACTCTTGGTTCTGGACTTCGGTCTGGTTCTAAGTTGTAGTAAGGCCACTCTCATCTTCATTTTCGCTACAACAATGGGAAAAAGAAAACTCGAGTTTTTTTTTAAAATATATACTGTGCTCAGACCCTGGGATTTAAAACATAATTTTCTAATGATATAAAAGAAATTCAGCTACTGATGAACACAGGGTGGTTAAGTCTTGAGGATGATTGCAGGCGCCCATTTCAATAATTTTTTTATTTTTAGTTAATTTTTTATATTTTTAGTTATCTCTTAAAAGTAATGATTACGATCACTAATATCACTCAGTGTATAATCGAGTTCTAAGATTGATTTTTCGTATATTTTGCATATTTTAATTGTATGATCAATACCCATCCATATATCGTGGACTATGGTTAAATAGTCGGAAAATGAGAATGTATATGCTATGATTCGGTACTGTAGAAGTTATGAGATCCGTTTCATTTAAAGTTTCTTATTGGACTAAATTTAAATTATTAAATTAATGGTATCGAAACTATCCTCAGTGTTAGCACTTACATGCGCTTTATGAATAAACAATAATGTTTGCTTCGATACAAAATACCAGGTCTTCTTATTGGGCGAAAGCCCGGGAAGTTATTTCTTCTTTTCAGGGTCCGCGTGAAGCCTGGCTGGCCGATGATTAAATAGTTTTCTTGATTTTCAGCATTTCTTTTCTTTAAAGGGAGGGATACTGGCCAATTAGGTAGTTTCTGGTTTTTATGTAGATTTTGAATTTGTTGGTATTATGGCCAGTATCAGAGGGTGGAGGACCCCAGACCATCGGAGTCAGGGCTCCACTACTATCGGGGCCCGGGGCTGTCTGCCTCACCCGGGTTACTCTGAAAAGAGAGGCAGCGTTTTTTCCTTTCTTCCTTTTTCAGATTTTTCAATTTTTCTGGCTCCGTGCGTTGTCACGAGCACTGGGTCTGCTTAGTCAGCCCATGTTGCAGAGCCATGGGTGGTTTTCTTTACGGAACTATGCCCCTTTGTCCCTTGGTATTCTTTTATATACCAGTTTGTGGCTACATATTCATGACGGATGAATAATAAGTAGCATCCCGTTTCTGGAAAGCAAACCAACTCCATTTTTCAAGAACCCACCCCAGCCGCAACGAGCTAGCAAAGCGGCAAACCAGCATTCCTCGGGGTTGGTTAAAGGGTGCTCCGCTAATGCGGACGAGGGGCCTTCACGGCCATTTTTAGGGCACCCTGCTCTCGGGGTAATTTTTTTTTTTGTTTTGCCTCTTGAATGGCATTAGCCATTCCCACTTCTGCTGGACCTTGGCCATCTTGGTTCCGGACTTCGGTCTGGTTCTGAGTTGTGCTAAGTCGAGCACTCCTCCATCTCATAAAATCGCTAGAAAGTTCTTCCGATTGAATATGTAAATTTAACGGTGTAGATATAATTTAGACTAGAACGAATTCACTCTGCAAAAACAAAGCATGAGAGCATATTACGTGGATCTCAAAACGTATAAACTATTTATTTTCGATATAAAATACATTACAATCATTTCAAATCAATAGTATATGTAAAATAGTATTGGTAAATATGTCGTATAAATACTACTATAAATTCATTGCCTTATAAATAGTTAGAATAACAAAACACTAGTAAGATAACTACCCAAAAGAAAGCCCTCATAACAAAATTCTGTTAACAAATGCCTAGTAAACTAAGCGCACCCTAAATGTCTATAGTATCCTGAATACTTAATTAAGCACTCACAGCAATTACTGGAAATAAGCGTACGAGTACGTTTAGCACATAGTAATTATGATCAGAAAGCAAGAGAAGTAACAGTTTGTAACTCACCAACGGAAACTAATACCAAAAAAAAATAAACAAAAAAAAAACAATATATATACGAACGCGTGAGGAATATGCATATTCGCTACGTCACAAAAACTAGGAAAAACGCATGAAAACGCCTTCTGCATTAATGAACTAAACGTGCATTGTTCATTCGGAGTAAACTTATCACAATTTACTATACCAATGTTTAGTATCTTTGAAACTTATATACTCACAAAAATTGCACAGCATAAGGCATTTGTATCAAACAAGAAAATTGTATGAATTCTCCCAAAAATAATTTGTCTTGATGAATTTTCCTGTCGATTTGTCAAAAACCATAGCTGTTGATTTGAGAGCAATAATAATGAATTTGTAAAAGTTAAACTTTTGGCCTTCTTATTGGGTGAAAGCCCGGGAAGTTCTGTAGCATTTGCCAACTTGAATTTATCCAAAAATTCACGGCAAATGACTTCTGATACGTAATGTATCAAAAGCCCTCTACATGACTTGCTAACGGCACCTTGTTTTCGAGAAATCGAAATGCAAGCGATGTCGCTTTAAAATTGCAATTTCAAAAACTAATTTACCGTATCAACGGTAAATTGTTTTTGGAAAAGTACGAGACTGGAAATGAGCTGTGGGTATGCGACGATGAGCTCGTGACAGTCTGGGTGAAGTAGTAACGAGAGTCGGATCGAACTCGTGGCCGTGGCGGCTGGCCGAAAGTGACGATCGCACCCCGTAAAACCGTGATCTTGCATAAAAATTATTGGTTTTCTTCAATTCCAAGTTAAGTTCTAGAATTAATTAATCATTTGCTCAGAGTGTGTAAAGGTGTAGCGTTGCCAGTCAGTGACAACCGGGAGCGGACGGATATTTTGAGTAGAAATCGACTGGCGAAAAGCGATAGGAAGTCGGCGAGTTCGGCCAAAAGCTACTGGAGTGAATCGTCATCATTCGATACGATCGGTAGCCTCTTAACTCGTAGTAGCTGCGTTATTTGGTTCTTTCGGTATCGATCCAAGGATGTGTCCGCGATTTGAAGCACGGGTTTCTTCTTATACTGGGTGAACAAAGTGGAAATTTGTTGGAACGACCTAAAGCATAGTACTGAGTTCGATTTCACGTGAAATTTTTATACAAAATTTCACGTGAGATTGGTTTCGGCGAAAATTTAGCTTGAAAATAAGCAAGTTTGGTACTGTGTTCTTAGCATGAAAAGTTGCTTCGAAGTTGCTTTCGCTTCGAAAATATAGATGGCACTGAAACATGTCTCCAATCATTTCACGCCAATTTAGTTTGTGCAGTTCATTCTTTCGAGCGAAAAAGTGACATTTGGTGTTTCAATTTGAAAATGGAGCAATGCAAATGTCTTTCCAATAAGAAAATCGATGGAAAAGTCATATTCTTGACATTTTATCCGTCAGAAATGAGCATTGTCTCTGCTTTTCTCCATTGCCAAAATTTTCACTCGAAAGAATGACCAGATAATGGAGATATGTCAAAATTTCACGTGAACTCGAACCCAGTACCAGCCTTAACAACGGAAAAGAACTAAAATTTTTGTTGTTCCGTTGAGTTGCGAATAATAACAAATCTGCAGCCAGATAGTTTAGTGGAAAAATGTGCTCCGATCACATGTGAGGTTGTGCTACAACAACAGTGCAGTTTCCCGTACAGTCATGGTTCTTAGCCGTTAGTTCGGGGGGTTCTAAAGTGAAACTGGAAAGTAACAGAATGTAGTGCGTGGTTTTTCCTAAGATTTCTTACCGACTCATCTGCATGATAACACTCGACTAAGAAGTTTAATAGTTTCGATATTTACTATTGTTAAGAGTACCTGCCCAAGGTCTCAATCCTGAAAGTGTTTGTTGGATTAGTTCTTGTCGTGGCATGTCTCAACAGCTGTGGAAAGAGTTCCGTGTCCTGCAGCAGCAATAGCAGCTTAGTGAGCTTATTTGGCTGTGGAAGCTCAGTGTCGACCGGGCGGAAAGTCTGCCGTGAATGCTTGCGAGCATGTGCTGCACCACGCCATTCCAATTCAAATGCTGAACTTATCGCGCAGTCACGTGATCGCTTCAAAGATTTTTCTGGAGTGATTCATACCGGTGCTGATTTTCCATTACCAGCGAATCCATTCTCTGAGCCCCAAATTGAACCAGAAGTTGGATTATTCGGTAAGTTCAATTAATATCTTAAGTGATTCCGGGAGCAGATATGCAACGACTGGCGAATTAATATTCCACCATTCGATTTTGGTGTTTTGGATCCGTAAAAGGGAAGCCCGTCCTCTGTGTCAGTCCTCTGTTAGCTCGCTAAAATCATTTCTGAGGCTGGAAAGTGCTCCAATACTTCTCGAGTACGGGAAAAAACCTTGTGAACAAAGTACCGTGGTGACAGAATTTATTTAAACAGGTCCCGCGATAACCAAGCCGGCATCGTGGTGTTTTGAGGGAAAGAGGCCCCCCAGTAACCATTAAGGTAAACAGGAGTTAACAGAGTTAACAGCCGCCCTCAGCAGCGAAAGAAGTGGTCAACAGTAAGCAACCGTGTGATATCCCTGAGAAAGCAGACTTAGCCACCTGCGCGGAATCCTGGAAGCTACAGACGAAAAATTAAACCAGCATGCAGGCTTTGAACATTTTAGCAATACTGTAAGTAATAAATCAAGACATTTTTTATAATTGTAAAAAACAAAAGGAAAAGGAAAAATTCTATTGAATGAAATCAGAATCAGTAAAATAATTGTAAAATAGAAAAATATCACCATACATATCAAGGAGAAAATTATTAAAATATATGAAGGAAAAATTTACAAAGCAAGTTTTAAAGTTTTGATATTTTATTTATTAGTTATTTAAGTAAAAATGCACAGCAATATTCTTATATCGAGTGACCAATATTGAAGTGATACAATTGTGAAAGTAATTTTTGTGAAAGTGGTTTTTTTTATTGTGAAAGTGGTCTGTAGTTATATAAATTATAAAGCGAATCTTACCTTACGAGAATGGCAAATCCGAGCAATCTTATTCGACCCTCACGTTTAAATTTGGGAGAAATTCCTCCTCAAATCGAAGTTGGAGATCAAGCTACTCCTCCTATTCCTTCTAACCCACAAAATGTCAGTAATATTCAGCTTAACGCTGACCTTGTGCAATTAGTGACACAGTTAGTATCAAACACCTTACAAATTGAGGGCAGACAACTTTTCGATTCTTATATGAATCCTGCATCAGATGCAAATAATGAGCATGATATCCCTATAAACATTGGTAATGAAAGGGATTTATCCGACATGGATAAAATCCCTGATGTCGTAAAGAGCTTACGAACATTCTCGGGTGATGCAAGTGAGTTTTCTTCCTGGAGAAAGAGCGTAGAAAGAATCTTAAAAATCTACGCACACCTACAAGGCACACCCAAATATTTCGGTATTCTGTCGGTAATACGGAACAAGATCATAGGACAGGCTGATATAGCCCTCGAATCCTATAATACACCGTTGAATTTGCCGAAAATTTCAAAATGCTTAACCTTACACTATGCTGATAAACGTGATCTTGGTACGCTCGAGTACCAGATGACGACGCTGGTGCAGGGTAATAGCACCATCCATGAATTCTACCAAATCGTGTATCACCATCTATCGCTCATCCTAAATAAGCTATCGGCAATGGACATGGGCCAGGAATCCTTGCGCAATATGAACCAAGCTTACCGGGACAAAGCCCTTGATACCTTCGTGCGCGGTCTCAAAGGTGATCTACCACGCTTACTGAGCATCCGTGAACTTGTAGATCTACCGCAGGCCTTACACTTATGTTTGAAGCTTCAAAACGTAGATTACAGGTCTCAGCACGCGCATCATTCGCACACGACAACGCGAAGAAATCATTTGAGCATGCCATCGAGTCACCACCCTCAATTCCACCTAAAAGATTTGATGCACAACATAAATCCTCGGCATCTCACATCCCGAGACGCGATTTCTTCCCTGAATTACTCAATAATCCTAACAACCCACAGCCACCACAATTCCGCAGACAAACCTATCATCCTAACGCTTTCAACCCGAACCACAGACCGCTACCACCTAAACCACGGCAATACGAGCCAATGGACGTTGACCAGTCTATCAGATCACAAGCGGTAAATTATCAGAATAGACCGCCTCTTAGACAGCAACATCAAGGTGCTCATAAACGCGCCACCTCTCAACATGCACATGTACCTAACAAGCAGCAAAGAATTTTTAACCTGGAACATAGTGCTACAACCACAAATGACGCTCACGACCCCACGTACGACGAACATTACCAGTGTGACGAACATTACTACTATGACGAACGCAATGAACCTAATGCCTGCGAAGACTCACCTTCAGACGCAACTAACCCAGGAAACAATTACCATATTGACAATCAGGAGCAACAGGACGAAATACATTTTTTAGACTGCTGAGCTCTTCGCTACCGTATATGGAATACGCTGCGAAGAGCGGAGAAACCCTAAAATTCTTAATCGACACCGGTTCGAATAAGAATTATAAACAGCCACGATTTATACGAAATCCTATCCCAAACGAAAAACCTTTTAGAGCCAACTCAGTCGGTGGACCGATAGATATAACACAACATGCTTATGTCAGTCTATTCGGCCCTAAAATTAGTAAGCTCAAATTTTACTTTTTGCCGCCTCTTAAAACCTTCCCCGGAATAATCGGAAATGACAGCTTAAAGGCACTTCAGGCTGTCATCCATACTAATAACGACTTTATGACCATTAAACATAATCTTAAAATTCCATTGAAGCAACAAATCTCACAAGCAGTTAACCACCTAAATTTACGAACTTCTCATCTGACTGAAGAACAAAACAAACGACTTAAACACATCTTAGGAAAATACCCTAATCTATTCTTTGAGCCGAACGAAAAACTGACGTACACCACCTCCGTCAAGGGCGAAATTCGCACCACTACCAATGACCCAGTCTATGCAAAATCTTATCCCTACCCGATGGCCCTTAAAGATGAAGTAGAGAAAGATATACAAAAACTACTGGATGATAACATCATAAGGCCATCAAAATCCCCATATAACGCACCAGTTTGGATTGTCCCGAAGAAGCAAGACGCTTCAGGCGAAAGGAAATTCCGAATGGTTTTTGACTATCGCAAACTAAACTCGGTCACCATCTCTGATGCGTACCCAATACCGGACATTAATGATGTTCTCTCTAATTTGGGAAAAAATCAGTTTTTTTCAACAATTGACTTGAAAAGCGGGTTCCATCAGATTCCCCTAAGGGAATGTGACATTGAGAAAACTGCTTTTTCCATCAATAATGGAAAATTTGAGTTTTTTCGACTACCATTTGGATTGAAAAATGGACCAGCCATTTTCCAAAGAGCACTAGACGACATCTTAAGGAGTCATATTGGGAAACGCTGTCGTATTTATATCGACGATATTATAGTTTTTGGCAGAGACGAAATCGAACACCTCGAGAACCTTGACATTATTCTAAACACACTCAAAAACGCCAATATTAAAATAAATCTAGATAAGTGCGAATTTCTCAAGAAGGAAGTCGAGTTTTTAGGTTTTGTTGTTAGCGTAGAGGGCATTAAAACCAACCCTAAAAAGGTGGAGGCCATCGCTTCCTTTCCGCCTCCTAGAACATTGAAGGATTTGCGCTCTTTTCTTGGTATGGCGGGATACTACCGTCGATTTATCAGGGACTATGCAAAAATCGCAAAGCCCCTGACATCTCTCTTGAGAGCGGAAGATGGACGAGTGTCCAAGCATGCTTCCAAAAACAAACCTATTTCTCTAGACAAGAACGCAATGGAGGCGTACAACAAATTAAAAAATATTCTCATCTCTCAGGATGTGGTACTATCCCATCCGGACTTCAAAAAGCCTTTCGAGCTAACCACCGACGCATCCAACTATGCAATCGGTGCTGTTCTATCGCAAGACAACAGACCCATTTCATTCTTGTCGAGAACGCTTCGCAAACCTGAAGAGAATTACGCGACGAATGAAAAGGAGATGTTGGCGATCATATGGTCACTGAACCAACTTAGAAACTATTTATACGGATCGAGTAAGATCAGAATCTTTACCGATCATCAGCCACTCACATACGCCCTAAGCTCAAAAAACACCAATAGCAAATTAAAGCGATGGAAATCGATACTCGAGGAGTACGATTACGAGTTACGGTATAAACCAGGTAAGGCAAATGTTGTGGCTGACTCCCTTTCGAGACCACCCCAAATAATCAGTGATTTAGCTCCTAAAACTCCTCAAAGCCCAGAAATAAACTTCATGACTTCCACACAGCATAGCGATGAAAGCTCATCGCAAAACCTTATTCCTTCCGTAGAAACCGCAGTCAACGCCTTCAGGAACCAACTCATCCTGAAAACCGGCGATGAGAATAGTTATCAGATTTTGAACCCATTTGACGGCTACACAAGACATATAATAATCCAGGCAAACTACTCTGAACGAGACATAATCAATATCTTCAAGAGATATTTGAATCCTAACACGATAAACGGACTACTTACAGACGAACCAACGATGGGCCTCATCCAACAAATCTACCCACACTACTTTAGAGATTATAAAATCCGCTACACCCAGAAAATGGTTGAAGACATACCAAGCGAGGCAGAACAAGAAAAAAGGATTCTACGCACCCATAGAAGAGCTCACCGCAATGCAGAAGAAAACCGTCTGCAAATACTTGAAAATTTTTATTTTCCCAAAATGTCTTCTAAAATCAGGCAACTAGTGAAGCTCTGCACTATATGCAGAGAAAATAAATATGACAGGCACCCAAACAAACCGTATCTCCAGCCTACGCCTATTCCTAACTACCCAGGACACACTGTGCATATCGATATCTTTACCACCGAAAAACAGCGTGTCTTGACTGCCATAGACAAATTCACCAAGTTTGCGCAAGCAAAAGTACTCCCGTCCAAATCGTCCGAGGACATTAAACGACCCCTAAGAGATATACTGTTTTTCTTCTGCATCCCAGAGAATGTGGTAATTGACAACGAAGGAGCACTTCGATCCGCGGCATTATCTTCCATGCTAGAAGATGAACTGAAGATTAACCTCTTCCGCACACCTCCATATAAAAGCGAGGTAAATGGACAGGTCGAACGCTTTCACTCCACATTAATAGAGATCATGAGATGTCTGAAAAAAGAAGGACCCCCACGACCTTTCGAAGAACTGCTAGAAAGAGCGGTTAATGAATACAACTTCACTGTCCACTCCACTACAGGCAAAAAACCTGTAGAACTGCACCTTGGTAGAATCCCAAATCTCACCCCTGAAGAACACGAAAACGCCCGCATGAGTAACATAGAAAAGCTTAAACTAAAACAGAATAAGGACATTAAAAATCATAACAAAAACAGACAGCCAACAAAGGACTACGAGACAGGACAGGTAGTATATGTCAGACAAAATAAACGAATTGGTTCAAAGTTGAATCCAAGATATCGACAAGAAGTGATAAAAGAAAATAGAAATACAACAGTTTTAACCGTATCAGGAAAAATAATCCACAAAGATAAAATACGAAATTAATTCCCTTTTCAGATCTATTACCCACTTGGTTTCGACAACGATACAAATACTGGACTATACGAACTCCCAAATTGTTTCTTTCCATTTGGGACAGACGAAAATAAGGGACGGAAACTACAAAATAATACACGTAATAGACCTGGACCAGTACGAGCAATTTATCACAAACACGCAGACTATCCTGAATCTCCCACTAGTTCAACATCATATTCTCTCCCGCTATCTAGCGTTCGAACTCCAACAAATTGAAACACTCGTACAAAATTTAAAACCTCGTAAAGTAAGAAGATCGCTTAACTTCATCGGCTCAGCATGGAAATGATTGGCCGGAAACCCTGACCACGAAGATTATGTCACCATTAAAGAAAAAATAAACAATGTTTTGAAGAATAACAATAAGCAAGTTGTAATTAATCAAATGTATAATGAGCGCATTAATAAAATAACGAGAATAACTAATGAAATTGAAAAGCTATTAAAAGAAGAGAAAAGAACTGATAATAATATTGTTGTAGAAATTCAGTTTAAAATTAAATTAATTAAAGAAGAACTAAAGAATATCAATTACGCCATCCATTGGGCAAAAATGGGTATCATAAACTCACTCATTTTATCTAAGACAGAAATTAAATTAGCTACTGATACCCTTCAAAAAGAATTGTTACCATTCTCAACAATTGAAGAAGCATTAGACTTCGCTGAGATCAAAATCATTATAAATAACGCAACAATTCTATACATTATTAACATACCAATTACAAAAACAGAAATCTATGAAACGTTACTTGTTAAGCCAACCAAAAAAGGAAATTTGATAAACGACATTGTGTTTGACAAAATTTTGAAGAATGAAGAAAAAATCTATGGAATCTATAAGAATTGTAAATCCTTTAATAACTTATTCATTTGTAAAGAATCTGACATCTTAGATATAAGCGGCACAAATTGTACACCTAAATTGCTAAAAAGTTCAAATGCCACCTGCAACAAGGTAAATGACCAACATGTACCAACCATCGACGAAATTTCGCCCGGATGCCTGCTATTGAATGGATTTGCCGGACAATTAGAAGTTGGAAACTCAACGCACAACCTTAACGGCACTTACCTCGTTAAATTTCACAACACCACAATAACAATACAAGGACAAACATATGTCTCACAAGAAGTGTCTACCATTCAAGCACTCCCCGCTATACTACAGCCGCCCCCTGAAGGTAAAATACATCAAGAGCGCCTATCACTAGAGATGTTGAACGAGATACATATAAACAACACCGATAAAATCGAGATGCTGCAAACCGAAAGCAGAATACATCAATTTACATCATACGGTCTAACCGCATTGTTAGCGATCACAGCATCTGCATATTTGCTTTGGAGACTTCATCTGAAAGGAGGTAATCCTGAAATAATAATAACTCCATCCATTCCAGATATCAAATCACCGCAACCTGTAGCACCACCACCGCTTATCATTCCACCGAGCATACCGCAGCCAAGATTCAACAATCTCCCATATTTCTGACGATCGGGGACTATCGTATCCAAGAGGGAAAGAGTTAACACGCGCCCGGTCATCGACAGCGTCAGGTCATCGCCAGGTGTAAAACACCTTCACAGCAAAATTCATCGAAACTGCAAATTGCAGTCAGACGCCGCATCAGCGATTTGTAGCAAATAAATACCACTCATAATCGATTGTACTAGTTGTTAAGAATTTGTAATTGTAAAATAAAGACGCAAGGTTTTGCCTTGCTGGTATTTTTTTAAAAGAAACTCGACGGAGTTTTATTAACTTACATAGTTAATTTCCGATAGCTATACGACGAAGCTGATCCGACTACCGAAGGTCAGGTTAATGAAATCCCCCAAACGACAACTCACAAGAATGAAGTCTACTTGGCAATGAAGGCTACTCCACTTCAGACGAATGGGTTGCTGCGTGACGCGGATAACTCTTGTTAATATATTTCCACTATAGATTTTGGTTTACATATTTTCGAAATTATTGCAACCGAACCAACTGTAAACCTATGAGATTGAGGAAAAAAAAATGTTAATTTAAGCTGTAAACATGAATTCGTATGTACGCCAAGACTTTATGCTATGTGCAAGAACGTTGAAATGCATCTGAATTCACGGTGAAGACCAAAATTAAGTAACTCAAAATTGCAATAATTGTACAAACTATAATTCACACCAGGAACGATCAGATAGGAAGTCAAGAGCTTAATATACTTTGGGATGTAAGAGAATAAGAGATTCTCTTTGATAATCTGACCCCTTGTAAACGGTTTCGGTAATAATGGAGAGTAACTTTAGAGCAACTGAATCCTTTAGCGCGGTCTAACATTAGTCGCAGAATCGTACTATACTTACAATGTACAATGGCGTGCGTCTTCGAAAAGCGAATCGGTAGTTAGTACAGTAAAAAAAAAAAAAAAAAGAAACATATTATAAAATTGGGTACAGTAATGGTTTCAAACAACACATTTTTGTATATTTCTATTTCGGCGGAAGTATTCTTTTTTTTTGGTTCACACACGGGCAATCATTGTATTCTATTCCGTTGAGGAAGACAATTCTGTTTGATATATTAACCACAAATGAAAATCTCGGAGAGAATCTCTTTTCTTTTTCTTTTTTTTTTTGATAGAGATACATATCTATTTCTAGTTTTCGGTTTTTTTAACAAACTGAAGAACACTTTAAAAGTTTGAATGTACAGTAAAATTCTCTAGTGATTGGGCCCTAAATGAGTGGTAGTTGTGGACAAGATAATACGGATTTGCAACACTGAGTCCCTTATGTAAATTTTTACTAATGTTCGAAGAACAATAGTATTAAACTCGTTTCGCCGAAAATTCATATTTCTTATATATATATATATATATATATATATATATATATATATATATATATATATATATACATATATATATATATATATGTATATATATATATATATATATATATATATATATATATATATATATATATATATATATATATATCAGCAAAATGATTAAGGGAGATAATCTCTTGAGTGGCCGATCCAATTGAGCGGAGAACGTAGATGCATATAGTAGGTAGGTCCATGACTTTCTCAAATTCAGATATATCAAACCTTTTGGTGGCGGCGAGCGTTTTAGTGAATTTTGAGGAATTCCTATATTTCCAAGCAGTGTAAATTTTTGTTAGAGAAAAGTATTGGAAATGAAAACTAATTATGTTTTAAGCTTGTCTATGATAAAGAATTGGAAATTTTGAGCCGTGTGTAGGTGCAGGGTGCCTAAAAGTAGGCAAGGAATTTTTTTTCAAATTTTGATTTGTCATTACTTGTAAGAAAAACAATGGATCATCGTGAAAATCACAGAGCGTATTGATGTTGACTAAAATTTAGCACATATAGATTTTCAGCATAAAGCGGGTAACCCTGTAGCTGTGGCAGGCTGTTGAAAAAAAATCCTTCATATCATTGACCTTCCTGAAAAATTTTTGATTTTTGACAAAAATTTCAAATCTTTGATAAATTTTATCTTTTTTTTTATACTACCATATAATTTATATTTATTCTTCCGTTTATGAGGCTCACGGCCACACTGTAATTTATTTGATGATTTACGATGTCACAACATTCAACGATTGCGAACTTTAGTCAGTAAGTTTAAAGATAGAAATAATCTTAATAAATCTTTGGGAATCTGTATATAAGTTTAACAGTACCTAGTGAAAGATAACGGTGTTATTTGCAATCCGTTCACCTGAAAAAAAAAGAAAAAAAGAAAAAAAAGAAACAAACAGGGAGAAAAGAATGATTTATATAATCAGGTAGGGAATGGTACCATTCGACCCGAACAGAAGAAAAGAAGAATTGTTTTATGATACCTATATATAGGTACACTTACATATACGTAAGAATTTCCGTTTGTTCTTTTTTTTTGTTTTCCAAGGAACTTAGATTGTTGGTTTGGAGATTAGGCTACTCACTTATAGTTTTTTTTTGTATAAGTACTAGCAGGGTTGTTACTATATCAACGGTATAATAATAATTATGAATTGTTGAATTTGAACCTCACGGCCTTCTTATTGGGCGAAAGCCCGAGAAGTTCTTTCCTCTTTTCAGGGTCCGCGCGTGGCCTGGCTGGCCTATGATTAATTAGTGTTTTTCTAGTGAATTTTTCAGCACTCATATGGGAGGGATACTGGCCATACTTTGTAGTTTCAGGTCGTTTTTGATAAAAATTTAGATTTTTGAATTTTTTGAATTTGATGGCCAGTATCAGTGGGTGGAGGACCCCAGACCATCGGGGTCAGGGCTCCACTATCATCGGGGGCCCGGGGCTGTCTGCCTCACCCGGGTTCCTCTGAAAAGAGAGGTAGCCTTTTCCCCTCATTTTTCCTTTTTAGATTTTCAATTTTCTGGCTCCGTGCGTTGTCACGAGCACTTGGTCTGCTTAGTCAGCCCATGCTGCAGAGCCAAGGGTGGTTTCCTTTACGGAACTATGCCCCCTTTTTGTCCCTGGGTATTTTTATATACCAGTTTGCGGCTACGTTTTCATGACGGATGAATAATAAGTAGCATCACGTTTTCTGGAGAGCAAACCAACTCCATTTTTCAAGAACCCACCCCAGGCGCAGCGGGCTAGCAAAGCGGCAAACCTGCATCCGTCGGGGTTGGTTAAAGGGTGCTCCGCTAATGCAGATGAGGGGCCTTCACGGCCATTTCTAGGGCACCCTGCTCTCGGGGCAATTCTTTTTTTTTGTTTTGCCTCTTGAATGGCATCAGCCATTCCCACTTGTGCTGGACCTTGGCCATCTTGGTTCCGGACTTCGGTCTGGTTCTGAGTTGTGCTAAGTCTAGCACTCTTCATCTCATTAAATCACTACACCCTACAAGATATGTTACGTAAAAAGGCCCATTGTAACTTTACGGAGGCATGCAGCAGTTCCTTTACACAACTGAAAAAACTGTTAACGGAAGCCCCGGTATTAGCAATATAAAGAAACAGAGCTCCATACCGACGCGAGTTCATAGGGTTTTGGTGCAGTATTATTACAGCGGCAGCAGGACAAACAGTTTCACCCGATAGCTTACTATTCAAGAACGGCCTCCTCAGCTGAATCGAAGTATCATAGCTTCGAACTGGAAACATTAGCCATTATTTACGCACTGAAACGTTTCAGAGTTTATTTGGAGGGGGTAAAATTTACCATCGTGACAGACTGTAACTCATTAACGTTGACGTTGAACAGAAAGCAAGTTAACCCGAGGATTGCCAGGTGGGCACTAGAATTAGAGTATTTCAATTATACCCTCCAACATAGAAAAGGGACGGGAATGCTTCGTGTGGATGCCTTAAGGGGGGAAATACATGTAAAATGGAAAAGAAATTGCTAATTTTAGATTGACTTAAAATATATATATTGTTTATTCAGAAAATTTTTAATATTAAATCCTCAAAGTACATATCTTATAGTAAATGAAAATATTTTTTTAATAACTTTTCAACACAAAATGGAGGCGATGCGAGCAAATGAAAAAAACACATCAAAAACAGCCTCGTACAACTTAACGCCTTTTCCGAGAAACTTGCAACGTTCAGAGAAAAAAAAATATGCTAATGAGATCTATAATTCTTAGGTGAACCAATAAAATTTAGAAAAAAAAACCAAATTTTTACATTAATATTAGATTAAAAAAAAAAATCGATTTTTTTCAAAAAAATCACGTTTTAAACATTGGTAAACTAATTTTTTTTCCGAAATTACAAGAAAATGTAGGTTCAACGATGAGATAATACTCTTTTGTACATGTGATATAAATTTTAGCCTAATAGGTTCAATATTTTTTGAGATATCTTGTACGGAAATTGAAAAAGTACTACTTTGAGAAAAGCGCGTTTAAAGTTCTAAAGCTCCACCGACCTGGGGAACGCCGCGCTGTCTATAACTGGCTATAACTCGAGAACTAACACGAATATCGCTTCAAAACTTTTTTTGGTATATTTTAAGAGTATTTCGAACACTTTGATGCAATAAAAAAAAATCGTTTTTGTTTTAGCAGTTACATGTATCTCCCCCCTTAAGTAGAAACCCCATAATAACCACTGCCACTGAAGAAGATATGGATAACAGATTACAAGTTGCCCAATCTCAAGATGCTACGATTCAACAATTGAAAGAAAAACTTCTAACCACCACTATTGATGATTATGAGTTATTAAATGGAGTAGTATTCCGCAAGAGCGATGGGGAAGGCCCTCTTTTATATCTACCTGCAGCTATGGAAGAAAACGTAATCAGAATGGTTCATGAGCTTCATGAGTAGAGAAAACTCACTTCAAGATTCGAAACAGAACGGTTCATAAAGAATCGCATCCCGTGCATTATACAACA
This sequence comes from Nemotelus nigrinus, assembly GCA_947369275.1. Lineage (NCBI taxonomy): Eukaryota > Metazoa > Arthropoda > Insecta > Diptera > Stratiomyidae > Nemotelus > Nemotelus nigrinus. The sequence goes on from OX376372.1 coordinate 75,128,339, forward strand.
CAAGTCACTTTAAAAGCGAATGAGACAGAAGAATAAGATGAGAAAGAAGACACAGCGCAAAACACTTTAGAAGAATCAAATACCAACGAAGTGGTATATTAGGATGAGGAATGGGAAGCTGAATATCTAGA